>PISX010007412.1:0-89410 GCA_004024625.1 Mellivora capensis
TATTTTTTTTTTTTTTTTTTTAAGATTTTATTTATTTATTTGACAGAGATCACAAGTAGGCAGAGAGGCGGGCAGAGAGAGAGAGAGGAGGAAGCAGGCTCCGTGCCAAGCTGAGAGCCCGACATGGGACTCGATCCCAGGACCCTGAGATCATGACCTGAACCGAAGGCAGAGGCTTAACCCACTGAGCCACCCAGGCGGCCCTGTGGTGGCATATTCTTCTGTGCTTTATTTCCATCAATGTACAAAGAGACCATCTCTCAAAATCCCTCTCTTGACTGCACACTCTCTCTCAAGAGCCATTTTTTTCTGCTCCCCTTGAAGGAAGTCCCCTCAAGGACTGTCCATGGTGTTTCTGGTCTTTTCTTAAACCTATCCTGTGATAGCCGTTTCCTCCACAATTTCCACTGAAACTTGTTCTCATCAAGATCACCTGGGTGATCTCTAGGTGAGTAAATGGAGTGAGTGGTCCACTGTTCTAGTCCTCATGCCACTGGCCTGTCAGTGGCACTGGATCCCCCAGCCACTTCCTCCTTAAAACACTGTCCTGGACACAGGACACAGGAGGGTCTGCTCCCTCCTCACAGGCTACCACTCCTCTTAATTTCTGTTGCTGGTTCCTCCTCGTGTCTCCAGAATTCCCCTCTCCTCTCATTTTAGTCATCCCCTTGGTGACCTTTTCCAAAGTTTCAGCTGTAAATACAGTCTCATGGATTCATGCTTATGGACCCAGCTGCCTTGTTATATCTCCACTTGGATGTCTCACAGTAACTCCACTCATGTAGCCAAAATGGAATATCGAAGTTCACCATATCCCTTTCTCTTGACCCACAAACACCATCAAAAGCTCACTCCTCCAGCTTCCTGTGTTAATAAATGGGAACTCTCTCCTCCCAGTTGCTTGGACTCCAAATCTCAAGGTCGTTCTTTGTCATTTATTCCATTTTTTTTCTAACACTCTGTGTTAGACCTATAAGAATATACCATTGTCTCTTCCATCAAAATGTAACTAGAATCTGACCCGTATGACGGATGCTCTTACCAGCTTCTTGCCTAGATGCCTATGAAAGAGACTTGTTACTGTTCTCCTTACTTCTGACCTCACTTATAACAACATTCTCAATCTAGCAGCTGGAGACATTCTTTTTAAAAAATTCTGGTGGTATCTCTCCTTTATTCAAAACCTGCCAATGGTGAAACGGTTGATTCTGGCTGGAATAGGGAAAGTATAATATGTCTGAGACATTAAATAGCGCCTGAAAAGGAAGTGCTCAAAGGCTCATGGGCATGTGTCAAAAAGATAATAGTGGTAATAGTTTAGAACATTTGGAATGAAAAAGATAACCCACGAGGCTGTGGTGAGAACAAAAACAAAAGTGGCAGGTGGTGGGAAGGCAGAATGTCAACCAATGCTTTTTGCAATTCCTGAAGAAATCACTGATTTGGGCAAAGAGCGTTAAGGAATGCCAGAACCGTCAGGTGCGGCTTGTTGGGGAATGGGGTATTTGTCAGGCCTATGTGTGGTTTGTGTGTGTGTGTAAGACGCCAGGGACTACCTGGGAATTATGAAGGTGAACATATAACTTTCAAGGGGCACCTTGTTGGGTTAGTAGGGCACTCGGCTCTTGATCTTGGAGTTCTAAGTTCGGGTGCCACATTGGATCTAGAGGTGTTTTAAAAAGTCTTTAAAAAATAACTTTCAGGGAAGGTAGCTCACAGCTCCTCTTTTAAGTGTTCATTTAGCCTCACTTATGGTGGCTTGACTCGACGTGGGGGGCCTGCTGACATGGTACGACGTGACATTCTTGGCAACAAGTAGAATCTAATCCAACCTATAAACCTGCCTTATGTTTACAGAAAATAGAGGGGATAGAGAAGCAGGTTCAACACCACCGTGAGGAACAATCAGACAAATCGAGAATGTGGGACCTCCGTAAAACCACAGGTCTTTTCTCTTTAAATGGGAAAAATGGACAGACTTCTGTGAATAGCAACCAAATTCTGTATAGGGACTGTAGCGTTTTGGACCTTGAGGGGCATCTGAATATGGAGTAGGTACTAGATCATTTAATGGATTAATTTTGAATTTTAAGAAGTGATATGGTAGAGTTGTGGAGAAGCCGAAGAATGTTGTGGCTTTTGAGGGACACGTGCTGAAATATTCTGGGGTGAGGTGTCAAGATATCTGTAACTTAATTTCAAATGTTTCCAGAAAGACAAAAGGCAAATATGGCAACATGTTAACAGTTGTTGAATCGTGCTGGCAGGTGTGTGGGTTTCTATTCTTTGGAGGTTTCTGAATAATACAGGGATGGCACTTGAAACAAAGCTTCTAGCGTGCCCCTCCTCACACAGAGTGAAGCCTGGGCTTTAGGGTTTGAAAGGCTTTCACGAGCAGCCCCCTGCTTGCCTCTCTGAGGCCTTCTGCATCTCTTCTTCCTCTCCAACTCCAGTCTCCCCCACACTGATGTTTTTGGCCACACCAGGCTTCCTCCTGCCTCAGGGTCTTGGCACTCCTGTTGCCCTTTCTTTCCTAGAACCTTTCCTTTGGCTCCATGTATGACTTCTTACTTCCTTGAGGTATTTACTCTAAGGTCTTAGTGAGGAATTCCTACATTACCCATCTACGGAAAAGATTTTATTTATTTGATAGAGAGAGGGAGAGAGAGTGCTCGCACGGGCAGAGTGGTGGGCAGAAGGTGGAGAAGCGGGCTCCCCGCTGAGGAGGGAGCCTTATGTGGGTCTTGATGCCAGGACCCTAGGATCATCACCTGAGCTGAAGGCAGACACTTAACTGATGGAGCCACCCAGGTGCCCTTCCCCATCTATTTAAAATGGCAAACCCTTTGCCCCCATTTTTTTTGCTCTTTCCCTGCCTGATTTTTCTCCAGAATAGTCATCACATCTGACCTTGCACACTTGCTTGTCTGCATAGTCTGTCTTCCTCTATTAGAACATCAGCTCCTGTGGGCAGGGTATTTCCGTTGGTTCATTCACTGCTATACTCCTTGCTTGGTTTAAACCTCCATGGCTCAAGATATATTTCATTTTTCTTCCCAGAAATTTTAGCCTTAAAAAAAAATTGCCTCTGTAAACTTGTAGAGAAAATGATACCACTTAAAGGTAGCAGAATGGAATCCATAGGTAAACATCATTTAGCAACTGAAATGACAATTTGATCTGTGAAATCCAATAAAATTTATTGTATAAAGGCTGCCCGGAGAATGATTTTTACCTCACCCCCCCCAAAAAGGTATTTGAGAAACTTTATTCTACATCAA
Organism: Mellivora capensis; assembly: GCA_004024625.1. Classification (NCBI taxonomy): domain Eukaryota; kingdom Metazoa; phylum Chordata; class Mammalia; order Carnivora; family Mustelidae; genus Mellivora; species Mellivora capensis. The sequence continues at coordinate 3,282 of PISX010007412.1, forward strand.
AATCAATACCTTTAAAGCTTTAGGGGCATGTCTTTGAGTATATTTTTCTGAACTTGGATAACCACAGTGCTGAAGATTGTCACAGTTTACTATTCATTAAAGAACTTTAAAATAATTGAACGAAGTGAATCTGCCTGTTTGGAAGCAGATAGCAGTGAGTATGAAGTGTCCCTCTTCTCTCGGTGATCAGAGGCCTGGAATCATATGAAAACAGAATAGCGAGGAGCAGTCTCCTATCACCAGGCATGTGGGTACATGCAGGCAGCATCCTGTGTTTCTGGTTGGATTTCAAGTTTGTTAGCGTTAGTTTCATAGCCCTAAGCTTTAAACATATTTTATTTATTTATTTATTTGACAGACAGAGATCACAAGTAGGCAGAGGCAGGCAGAGAGAGAGTGGGGGTAAGCAGGCTCCCTGCGGTGCAGAGAGCCCGATGTGGGGCTCGATCCCAGGACCCTGAGATCATGACCTGAGCCGAAGGCAGAGGCTTTAACTCACTGAGCCACCCAGGCGCCCCTACATATTTTATTTTTAAAATGTCTAGTTGATCCTCCTTTCTCAGGGATTCTGTATCTGCACATTTGCCCCCTTGCTACTTTTATCTGTAACTCTAGAATCAGTCCTTGATTTTTGTTTTGTTTTGTTTTTGTCTGTACTTTTTGTTGGTGACTGCTGCTTTAAGTGGGTCCCAAATGCCGTGCTGTGTGTCTAAGCGCGTGAAGGCTGGGCTGTGCCTGATGGAGAAAATACATGTTAGATGAGCTTTGCTCAGGTGTGTGTTCCAGCGCCCTTATCTGTGAGTTCCATGTTAGTGAAGCAAAATACAGCACATCTGGGAAAAAAGAAGAGGAAATTCGCTGATCTGTATGTGAGGCTACTTCGGAGAAATTTTTTTCCCCACCCCCTCCTTCTTTGGAAAATTCTGAAGTAACATCTGTAGTCTGTGATGAAACTTTGGAAAAGATGGAAAGGCGGCTAACTTTGTGGATTCATGAGATGACAACTGATTAAGATCAAAAAGCATAAATGGATAGCATTGCTGTAGGGCTGAAGGTCAAAGATTCAGGCATGTCACCCAGGGTGAGAAAAATCTTAAACCCTTCTCAGCTGAGTGCTGGCTCTTTGCACATTTCAAAACACAGTTCAGCCTGAAACACGTTCAATTTGCAGGTGAGACAGGATCTGAAGATCAAGAGACTAATGAAAAATTAAGAATGAAGAAAACCCAGTCTCATTATTCACGGATCCTTTATTTACAGATTCTCTTACTTGCTAAAATTTATTTGTAAGCCCAAAATTGATAACTCGAGGGGTGGTCGTAGTCATTTGCAGACTTCTGAAACATCCCCTAACGTGTCACCCTGTGCAGCCATTCCGAGCTGGAGGTCAGACAAGGTGATGGTCTGCCTGTTGTTCCTGCTTCCATGCAGAGGAGAGCAGAAGATGGATCCCCAAGGGAGGAGCTCCTTATAGAGCAAGCAGCTCTGCCTCCAGGTCCAGCTGGATGGGGTTTGAGGGCCAACTCTGGCGCCTGTGAGTGGGGCGGTCCCAGGCAAGTGAATTAAGATAAGAGTTGTGAACACCATTTTCTTTTTTGCAAAGTAAAAAAAAAAAAAAAAAAGAAAAAAGAATCTTCCAGGATGAGGCGTTTTTAGCATTTAAGGTTATCATCTATGGTATAGATGCATATGCGCATGCGTGGGTATGCATCTGCCTGCCTGTTACCAAACCCAAGTTGTGCTTCGTGTTGCTGGAAGGAGCATTGCTCAAGAGACCAGTTTTGATTGGAAAGGAACCTAAGCTTTTTTCAGGAGGCTGGCAACCCAAGGAGAAGGCAGACTCTTGTCCTCATGCCCACTCTGAGGTTTCTGCCTGGCCCACTGGGGTTTAAAGGGGTTTAGGGTAGTCAGTGGGCAAAGAGCACACGGTGGCCTGTAGCATTTCTTGCTCACATGCGGATTTGATGATGTCAGCTGTGAACATTATCTCAGTGCTCCGGGGTTGTGCGGGGGAGGGGGAGGTCTGGTTCTGATTTCGTGATGTGCCCCAGTACTCTCCTCTTCTGCAAAGCAGGGCAAGGTCTACAGATACACAAAGGGAGGTTAGTAAACTCATTTGTGTGACCTCAAAAAGAAAAGCATTTGCTTAAAAAAAAAAAAAATTCTGGACTGATAGGAAGCCGAGGTGGCTTCAACCAGACTTGCTGGCCTCTGGGGCCTGGGAATGTTCTGGTTCTTCACTTCTCAAAGCCATTGGTCTGCAAATCTCAAAGTAAATTAGTTCTCTTATGGACTAAGGGCCTTAGGTCAGCGAGTAAGGAGTGTTTAAGGGTTTAAGACCAGCTGGAGTGCTGTTACACACACGCACACACACACCCACCCCACTACTGACTTGTGTTGCTAATTCACTGTTCATGGTGACCTCTAGAACATAATTACTGTGAATAATGAGAATTTACTCTACTGCCTAAGTGTTATACAGGAAAAGGATGATATGGAAAAGCCAGTTTTCAATGCTAAAGACACTAGCTTCTTTTACGGGACATTGGCCGGCAAGCCTCTACAATGCAAATGATACTTAGTTGATGACCGTGTCACTAGAGGCTCCCAGGAACATCCCCTTGTATTTCCCTTAAGCGTGATAGTTCAGTGTTTTCATGGTGACTGTGGAACCTGACTACTGTGAAGAAGGAGAACCAACTGTAATTGATTTGGTAAAGTTATTTTTAAAAATAGATAAATCAGTTGGGCCACCTGGCTGGCTTAGTGGAGCATGCAACTCTTGATCTTGGAGTCGTGAGTTTAAACCCCATGCTGGGCGTGGAGCCTACTTAAAAGTTAAAAAATAAAAAATAAGATCAATAAATCAACGATTTCCTTTTTACAGCAGAGAAGGCAAACGGTTCTGCAAGAGAGGTGTAATATGGCTTCTATTGAATATATTGCCTCTTAAATACACTGGTGTTATGATGCCTGGCTAGAATAACAGGATAGTAATTCCCGATCTGTTCACTTTCCCACTGGTGTTCATCGTCACCATGATTCAGATTTATTGAGCGTTTCCAACATGCCTGTCACTATTTTAAGCTCTTTACACGTAGTCTCATTTAATCATCCCCATAATAATTATGGTAGTAGTGGCCGAGGCGGGAACCGCAGCAACTGCCAACACTTCCACAACATTTGCTGTGTATTAGGACCATTTCCAAGTGGTTCACGATGATTGACTGATTCATTCCTCACAACATACCTATACAATAAGCACTATTAGGAGTCCCATTTTACAGATAAGAACATCGAGGTCCAGAAATACGGAACCACATGCCCAAAGTTACACTTCGTGGTCCTGAGCCGGGGCAGTCCAAGTTGGGGAGGTGTGGGGGAATGGGGAAGGCCCTCCTTCCACCAGTAACCTGAATCACTGGGAAATTGTACATGCTCTCCACTTTCTCTTTATGTATTAATTTTCCAGGCAGCCAAGTTCAGATTAATTAGTGCCTGCAGGTACTTCAGCTGCTCAGTTGTTACGGATTGTAACATGGCAAGTGTGGGACCAAAAACATCAGTTTCGCAAACCGGCTTTGCAAATAGAGACTGACCTCTTTGTCAAGGAGAACTGCCCACACAGGATAAATGGTTAAGCATTATGGCCTGTTGGACTTGCCTTTTCTTTGCCTTAAAATTGTCAACGGGACGTGACCTGTGGTAGTCAAGTACGGTGGAGTTCGCACAGACAAGACGAGATGCTTGTTCTTCCAGTGAAACTTGTGCAGGGCCCTCTCAGGTTAGGAATCGGTGGATAGGGCGTCTCCCACAGAGCTGCTGTCGGCCTCCTTTCTCCTCATCTGTACGAGGAGCTCCTAGCCTGGCATCCTTAGGCTTACAGATCTTAACTTTGTTTATTGATTGATTGATTATTGGCCACAAGCCCCTTTGAGAATCTAATGAAGGCCAAAGACTCTTTCCTCCTGAGGAAAAGCCTCCCAGGCACCTACCTGCCAGTGAATACATTTTGTGGGTGCTCTCAGATCTCCTGAGAAGCCCCTTAAGCATCCTAGGGTTCATGGATTCTGATGTGGGGCTGCTGAGTGAACCCATCAAGAAAGAATTCTTGAGATGTTTTTGGTGCAGAAAGGTGATTTTTATTATAATGCGCGGGGATAGGGCCCCTGGGCAGAAAGACCCTCATTGGAATTGTGAGGAGCCATTGATTATATACTTTTAAGTTGGAGGAGGGGTAGAGATAAAGGAAGTCTCTAAAGGGATTTCCATATGCTCAAGAAGACTTACAGATGCTGCAGATCTGGCTCCTGTCAAGCTAAGGTTGCTTTTAGTCTCTAGCAAAACGTCAGCATTAAAGTGGCCTTTGAGCTCCATGAGGAACGACACACCTGCATCTTTCGGGTATTTATCAATATGCTATAAGGTGTAAGGAAATTTAATTTTATCTATATTCCTCTTGCCTTTGTTCTCAGAGAAGATTCTAGAACCTTCTCTCTCAGGGGGTTGATGAACTGTCTTCACCCTTTAAAAGTACCTGACTGAAGTCAAGCAGTCATCTATGTTTCTTTGCTTTTGTCTGGGATGTTTGGATGAATGTTTGCTGGCTACTTTGGTTTTACTATGTGGGCCAATTATGGAAAGCAAGAAGTCCATGCTGACTGAGGTAGGGTTCCTTAGTGGCTTAAAGACTGGGAATCACTAACCTCTATGGGGCCTCTGTCTTCATTGGTTTGACCCTTCCCAGAATCCTGTCAGTCTGGACAACACTTACTCTATAAATTTAGCAGTATAATTTTATACTGCTTTTGCATGATTTCCTATGTGAATGCTTTGTTTTGTCTATTCATTCTTAAAAGCTTTAGGGAGCCATGTCTGTTGGCCCTTTCTTCTCGATGGGGTTTGGTACCCATTAGACCCGTGGGCGTATGTGTCTATACCTGCCCTTATCCCAGGAGAGAGCAGTGTCTGGCAAAGGTGTCCAACCTTTTGTCAGCAGGGGGCAGCAAGGGAGTGGGTAAAAAATGGTCATTGTTCAGCCTTACCAGGCTTTTCAGAGCTGTAGAGCCCTTAATATCCACCCAAAGAGCAAGCGAAGGAAATTATTTCTAACATAAATGCAGGTCTTTTAAAATCTAGCATATTTTTTAGTTTGAAGTAATATCTTAAACTTTTTCTTTTCCTACTAAAGGAATTGCATTTTGAAGAAGATATTTTTGGTTTTCGATGCATTGGGATGGGGTGGAAGGTAACACAGATAGTCAGAAGCTTCTGAGCGAGCCAGCAAGCAGCATTTCCTCATGCTGAGCCCTTACCTTTTATTGCTACTGAATTTACATGAAAATAAAGCCAGTTTATCCCAAGAGTGAAATATGTATTTATATTTTAGTTATGGAAGGAATTACAGCATGTGTTTATTTTACCGTGGGGAATCCTGAGAAGGTATCTGGTAAGGAGCTAATATTACACATTTTCTAAAAGGTTAGTTTAAAGATGGTGAGTTAACAGTACCCAGCTAAGTCTAAAGGGAGATAGGCATTTCTAAGTATTTTCTGAACTGAAGGAGAAAATGCAATTTCCTTCTGTAAATGTTCAGATTAGCCAAAATTAGGCAGCCCCAGCTCTGGCACAAATATAACAACTGAAAGAGAGAACATTTTCACCGGAAGAGAACAAACCTGAAGACTTGAAGCAATGGCCCAAAGCCTGAAGGATGCATTTAGTGGGTCATTGAAAACTTTTTTTTTTTTTAAGATTTTATTTATTTATGTGACAGAGAGAGATCACAAGTAGGCAGAGAGGCAGGCAGAGAGAGAGAGAGAGAGGGTGAAGCAGACTCCCTGCTGAGCAGAGAACCCAATGTGGGGCTCGATCCCAGGACCCTGAGATCACGACCTGAGCTGAAGGCAGAGGCTTAACCCACCGAGCCACCCAGGCGCCGCGGGCGCTGAAAATAATCAACATCTCTCTGTAGTAGCTAGGTGCAGGGAACATGGGGCTGTTCCCACACCTCAAGAACTTAAAGAAAGAAAGGTAGGTGTTCATGGCAGGGCCTTGGAGAGATTGAAGGTGTAGTGACTGGTAACTTCTCCCTGGGGAAATGCGAGCTTCGTGGAGAGGCACTGCCTTGATCCAGGCACTGTAAACCTAGTAGGATTTTGACTTCGAAGGGTGAGGAGGAAAGGATTTCTAGGCAAGATGTCGCCTGACAGAAAGTCAAGAGGTGCCAGGTTGCCCAAGTGGGTAGTGTGTTCATGAGAAGGTAGGGACAAGGTATACGAGAGTCACATAATTTGTGAGAATCACATAATTCTGTTTGGGGAAGCTGTACTTTCCAGGACATTGTCAGGACTAGACATTTTCTTTTTATGTCTCCAGTTTGGTGATGGTCATGGGAAGAGAAGAACTTCTGTGAAAAAGAGAACTGTTTTAATCATAGCTGCATAGAGAAAACTGTAGAGGGCTCTTGAGGGACAGTTGGCTAATGTAGCAAATCCATTTCCACAAAGTTAATAGATGTGTTAGACCTGTGAACCTGATATGAGAAAAGAGGTAACATAGCTAATTGGGTTGCTTTCCAGACTTTGGAAATAATCAGAAAAGGTATAAACTGAGAGGGGACTGTGGACTGAGCCCTTGTCTCTCCTAAACTCCTTTTAGACTGGGGGGGCTTTGCATTATTACCTGGTAATGATGTGGGAAACAAAGGCAGAAGAAAAATTAAATTTCCTTACTACTTAGAGCCCATTGACAAGTCCCTGAAACAGGTTGAGTGACCTTCCTCTGGGAACTCAGCTGCCTCGATGTTGACACTTTGCTAAGGGCAAAAGGCAATCTTAGCCTGACATTATCCCAACCCCTCGGGATCCTATAAGTCTTCTTTTTAACGTATAAAAATTCCTTTGGAAACTTCCTGTATCTCTACTCTGAAAGATACATGGTAGCAGTCATCCTCCAAGCATATGGCCCACTGATACACATCTGAAGGGTCTCATGACTGAGTTTTTACTAAACGGTAATAAAGGTCCTTTTCCTAACAAGGGCTAACCCCCTCAGAATCCTAGAAACCTTGTTTCCAAAACACCTGGGAGGCTTGTGCTGTCCCTAATCCTCCTCTCAACTTGAAAGTATATGGTCAGTCACCCATCACAACCCCAGTGCAGCTCTTTCTGCCCACAGGTCCTGTCCCCATGCTTTAATAAAACCACCTTTTTGTGCTGAAGACGTCTCAAGAATTCTTTCTTGGCCATCAGCTCCAAACCCCAACATTTCCTCATCAGTACTGTCACGAAAAGAGGTGGGATAGTCTGGGCTCATTTGAAGCTGGATGTTTATCATAGCATTTTTAAGAAGTTAGTATACTTCTAGAACCCCCTGTCCGGAAGCTGTGTAACTTTGATGTTCATGTCACACCAGCATTAAGTTTAGGGAAATCCCTCATTATTTGACTAGTTGTTACGGATGACCTCAATCAATTGATGTCCCATTGGATACATAAGCTTTCCTGTAAAGGGAGTTTTCAAAAATATTTGCAAATAGTGTACATCCTTATATCTCATGAATATCAGAATCCTAGATCAGGTCAAACATCACAAAGAGAAGCGGCGGAGAGGAGCTCACATAATGAAGAGGTATCGGTGCTGGCTGACTGTACCAGCCTAGGCATCTGATCTACGGCCAGCCCATCACATTGACTTTCTCTCAAACCTGAATTTAGAGAAAAAGGAAGCCAGACCTATGAAACTGCATAGATTTGCTTCCCCCGTGGCTCTGCTGGGATTTGGACAGGTCGGGAAAGTTTTCAGTTGAGCAAGAGGAGAGAGAGCGGGAAGGTGGGAAACTATAGAGATAAGAGACTGGGAGATCTCTGAAGGACAGAGGGAGCAGCCCTTTCTAGTAGATTCTGGGTACCTCCTTCCCATAGCCATGCAACAGATCCCCTTCTTGAGCTAGCATGGGTGGATTTCCACTCTTCACTATGAATGCTCTTTGACGGTGGTCCCCTGGACCCAGAGAGACATGCAGGAAAAGTATGAAACCTTGTCCTCGATCACTGATGTTCTCTGTCTTGCTCTGAAAAATCAGCCCGTTCAGAGCTGGTATTGTACTTCTTTCACTTGTCGGTTTTTAAAGGCCCGCTGGTTGACATTTAGATGTAATTTGGCTGTGTGTGTTCTCGATGCGTCTCTTCAGAGCATTCCGATCTTCGTATCTTCTTTCATGCCAGGAAGTGGGGAAAATGGCCAGTTCTTAAGGAGATGTCTGGGTGCTTTTTTTTTTCATATATTCATTTACTTATTTTCTTAAGTAATATTTTTTGCCTATAGTTTGCCAGGCCCCATCCTAGGTGCTAGGAAAACAACAGTGACCAAAATGTAGACAAGGTCCTCAGGGCACCTGGGTGACTCAGTCGGTTAAATGTCCGGCTCTTGATTTTAGCTCAGGTCATGATCTTAGGGTCCTGAGATAGAGCCCCATGTCAGACACTATGCTAGGGTTGGAGCCTGCTTAAGGTTCTCTCTCTCCCTCTGCCCCTCTCCAACTCTCTCCCCCTCTTTAAAAAAAAAAAGAGAGAGAGAGAGAAAGATTGGGAGACAAGGTCCTCATCCTCATGGAGCTCAGAGCCTTATAAGGGTAGGACAGATTAACCAATGGGTACCATAACATATGACTTAACTACAACCAGGATGGGTTCTGTGGGTGATGGGGACCATAACCTTCTGGGGAGATGGTGGAAAGCTACCAGGTAAAAGCAACCTATAAGGTGAGGTCTGAAGAGAGAGTAAAAATTAACCAGGAGAAAGGTATTCCATGGACTGCTTAGAAGTTGAGCCTGGAACCCATTCAGGTAGGGCCTTGTTTTTCCCAGTATCATATGGATTATTTTAGGAACTTAAAGGAACTTGGGACTGTTGTGTGCTCAGAGATGTCTAATGTGCAGTTAACATGTCCTGTTCCCTGGGGGAGACTCACAATTAAGACTAAAGTTCCAAGATCTTAGGACAAAAAGGAAAATATACATTCTTCTTTGAGTGGAAATAGTAACAGCAGACTTGGGGCATTGGAAAGGTTTTCTTGGATTTGCTGGAGAACTCATGCCAGCTTGTTAAAACTTCTTCTTGGAACCTTGGAGCTCGATTCTCCCTCCCTCCCTCCCTCTCTCTTCTTTCTTCCCTTCTTTCCTCTTCTGCCATCTTTCTCCCCATATCTTCCTTCCTTCATTCCCCCTTCCTTTCTCTTGCTTTCTCTTTTCCTTCCTTCCTTCTTTTCTCTATTCATCTACCCAACATACGTTTGTCAGGCATCTCCCGTGAGGAGTCTTTTGATGAATAAGGTCCTGTGATCCCATCCTACAATGTGGTGGTGGATGAATGGATTAATTCGGTCAGTAGGCTGGGTCCTGGAGTTAGACATGTATGGAGCTAATTATAATTTAATAAGTTCTTTTTGTGCATTTATATATATGAATAGTGGCCATGTTTTACACACTCTTACCCTTAACTTTCTTAAAAATTGTACATCAGAGTCTCAAGGCAGTGAGGAAGAGTGGGGATGGACCCATGCCAGTTCATTCCATCTCTGGAAAGCAGTTTCCAGTGCAAGCATCTGCAAGGAGTGGTTAGCTCGTTTGTAAAGCACAGTGCATTCTGTATCATTACTCTATCTCCTATTTGAGCACCTTGAGGATTACATTGTAAGCAGTTTGTGTGCAGGAATTGTGTTCTCTCTTCTGTAAAATGGTGACTGCCGTATCATTTACTCAGTGGGGATACAATAAATATTAATTACTGGTGGCTTATCCCCTAACATAATTTTCCTTGTCAGATTAATGAAGCAGATTCCTGATAAATGAATTTGTCTCTCCAGAGTTTCATTTGCCAAGCCTCAAGTGTTATAAAGGATTTGCCTAGAGGCATAAAATTCTTGTCCAATTTTTCCCCCCTTTTCAAGTGCCCTTTGGAGATGCATTGCTTTCCTGAAAATAATTGGCACTAGTGAAATTAATTTTAGCTGGAAAAGAGAACAGAGTTGTTATATCCTTGTCTGCTACTCTGGATAGATATTTGAACTAAAAACAAAAAATTGTGAAAGAAAGCAGCACGCATTTCCTAGGTGGGGATAACAGGGCTTGGTTTGACGTAAACACGTGCTACCGAGTTGAAGTTAGAATATAGACATCTATTGGCCTGTTTTCTTAAAAACACCCTTCTCTCTCTGCAAAATAAAAGCATTTCCCAAAATGAAGACTAAATATCCAGACGCTTAGAAGTTCTTTGAGAAAGGCTGAGCCATGCATGTGGGATATGAGCGAACAAAGATAAAGCGGGCTCAAGAAAATGGTTTAATTTTAAGAAAATGGTTTAATTTCGTACTTGCTGATCTTTGGTTTGTGAAGTTGCATTCTCCAAGAGATTAAAACAACTGATATACCAACTAGCGTTTGCTGAGAACTGGCAGATCAACCAGACTTCTGAAGACCTCAATAATATCGCCTTTAATTTCTGCTTTTTACGTGACTTAGGTTCAGTAGTTTCTGATTTGAGAATGTTTAAGAGGAGCTTAAACACTCCAGTGAAGCTTCCATGCCTTTTGCAGGAAAATCCTTACCTAGATGGTATAGTTTCTGTTTATGGGTCACTCCCCCCCCCCCCCATTGGGCATTTTACCCAGAGCTTGTGGTCTAACCTGTGCTTGTTCAGTTCATGGTAAGTTGGCCCATGGATCAGTCAGCTCACTCTGAAAACCTCTGCTCCCTTTTAGGTAGAAGTCTGTGCTAGGTGGGCATCACACCATGGACATGTGTGGTGGCATTCTTGTGTCTCCTGGGAATGAGGTAGAGGGCAGAGCCATCTGGACCCAGGACACTGGACTTTAGTCATGACCTCTGCACTTCTATGATAATTATGATCTAGGCCCCAGTGTTGTGTAAAAGGAGAATCACAATAACCGTGGCCAGGGCAGAGCTGGGAGGACAGGAGTTTACGGTTGTGAAAGCATTTTTGTGCACTGTAGAGCTCCCCTCCCCCGCCACGTAAAGTAGCCCTGCTTCTCTTATCCACAATCCGGGCTGTTACTGTGGCTTTTATACTGGAGGAAAGGGAAGAGCATGAGAAGGGGAAGTGTGGGGAAAGCAAAGGGCAGCTTTCTGCTTAGCTCTTCAGCTTCAGGGTTGGGTTCAGTTCAGACGCAGGCCTTGGGCGGGCTTGGAGAAGGGGGACAGATGCCCTTCCCTTGTCTGGTGGGTTCTGGGGATGGACTAACTAGGCAGGTAGACAGGGTTCCAGTAGAACTTCTGTCACTGGGAGCGTTTGTGGCCCTCTGTAGTGGTTTCCCATCGTTCCATTGTCCTGGGATCTTCTAGGAGAGAACTTTAGTGTCTTCCAGAGCATTCTGGATCCACGTGATTTTCCCAGTAGTCCTTCTGCTCCCTTTCCTCGGGCCTGGAGCTACCCCCTCCATTGGTGGGGACCTCCCTGCCATCCACATTGCTGCCTCCATCCTGAGGAAGGAGACACTCTGGACTCCCGTTAGTCTTACTTGCTTAAACGTTCTGTACTGGATAGGGAAGCTTCTTTTTTATCGAACATATTTGACATATAACATTGTGTAATGTAAGTTGTACAACATGTTAATTTCATACATTTCTGTATTGTAATGTTGTTGCCATTGTAATGATACTTAGTGACTCTCACATTCTGTAATTATCCTTTCTTTCTAGTACTTGGAATAATTAAGTTCTAGACTACCTGCAAGTTGGATGATTATAGTATCATATTCTTGTTTATATTCTCCATACTATGTAGTAGCTCTCAAGGGCTTATTCACTACTTGTTGCCAGATAGGGAAACTTCTTCATCTTTCTTTACCTCACGTTATAGAGGGACATGCGCAGTGAATTAAAACAATGAGATACTGGTTTTTGATGGGTGTGGGGGTGGGGAGAGGGTTGCTGATGAAACTGGTTAAGAAAAAAAGATTACATAGAGAGAAAGGACAGCTGGTACACTGCTGAGGGAAGACAGGTCCCCCCCCACCCCGCAAGGGTGAGCTGGCAGTATTTATCAAAAATTTAAAATTAATGTTGAGTACTGTTAAATCCTGCCATTCCTCTTCTAGGAGTTTAAGAAAATCATTATAAATTTATGCTGAGACTTAGCCACAGACAAGTTTGTTGAATTGTAATTTGTCACAGGGAAGAAACGGTCTCTTCATAATGTCCAACAGTAAGGAATTAGGGAATAACTTGTGGCACGTTTATGCGATAGATTAGTCTGCAGTCTTTTAAATGGTATTGTCAAAATTTATTGACGTGGGGACATTTAGGTGGCTCAGTTGGTTGAACGTCTGTTTGCCTGTGGCTCGAGTCGTTATCTCCAGGTCCTGGGATGGAGTCCTGCATCAGGTTCCCTTCTGAGCGGGGAGCCTGCTTCTTCCTTCCCCTCTGCCTGCCGCTCCCCTGCTTGTGCTCTCTCTCTGTCAAATAAATAAAATCCTGAAAAAAATGTATTGACATGGTATATGGAATAAAAAGGGTTACAGGCAGTATTAGGATGTGCAACTGTTCTCATAAAAAGCAAAATTCATGTATGCATGCATAAAAATGATTTAAGTATTTATGCCAAGATTTGAACATATGTTTTCTGTGGTTTGGGATGTTTTATGGTATTGTTTCTTTTGATTATTTTTTTCTGTGGTAAGCATTACTTCTGTACAAGGAAAAAAAGAGAGGAAAGATGTTTTCAGGGAAAACAAAGTGGACAGAGTGGGGAATCAGTCGCCTGCTGTGGGCGGAGCTAGTCAGGAGCCCTGTTGTTGAGTGTTGTGCCATGGAAGCCAACCTCGTCTCCAGGGAGAGTGAGGGCTCCTTCCTCTGGGCTTAGCACCCGGTTCTTCTCTGTGGCTTTGTGTGTGGGAGGCAGAGGGTGCAGATAAATGAGTGGTGATAAAGACAGATTCTTTTTTTTTTTTTTTTTGAGATTTTATTTTATTTATTTGACAGACAGAGATCACAAGTAGGCAGAGAGGCAGGCAGAGAGAGAGGTGGAAGCAGGCTCCCTGCTGAGCAGAGAGCCTGATGCGGGGCTCGATCCCAGGACCCTGGGATCAGGACCTGAGCCGAAGGCAGAGGCTTTAACCCATTGAGCCACCCAGGCGCCTCAAGACAGATTATTTTCTGATCCCTCCCCTTCCACCCCAGATCATTCTGTTGGCCTGTAGCATGTGCTCTTCGGGAAGAAGATATGAGAGGGTTCCTCTTGTATCACGTGCACCCCTCATTACCAACATGTTAACATTCAGTACTGACACCGGAATTAAAAAAAGAATAGCTTTTAACCTTCGCGTAGGCATCTGCTGTTACATAATACTGAAAATCCTTTCTCCACCTCAGTTTTTCCTGTAGCCGAAATTACATGTGAACAAGTGTTGGAGGGTTTGCATTGAAGGAACTTTGGCTCTAAAGCCAGGGTCTACTTTGCTGGGAGTTAAAAGTCTTATACAAAGCAGCCATTAAAATGTCTGTTGCTACTGATGTGGAAAGATATCTGTGGTGTGTATATTAGTTTTCCAGGGCTCCACTAATAAAGTACCACAAACCCAGTGGCTTAAACAACAGAAATTTATTGTTTCATGGTTCCGGAAACTAGAAGTTCAAAATCAAGGCACTTGGCAGGATTGTTTTCTGCTGAGGTCTGGGAGGAAAGGGTCTGCACAGATCTCTCTCCTTGGTTTAGAGAGGGCTGATCTGTCCTCTATGTATGTCTGGGTCCAAATTTCCCCTTTTTATGAAGATTCCAGTCATACTGGATTACAGTTCCCTCTGATGACCTCATTTTAATTTGAATTTCCTCTGTAAAGAGCCCGTCTCCAAATAAGGTCATATTTGACGTAGTGGGGGTTAAGATATCAACATAGGGATTGGAGTGGGGAGAGACACAATTCAACCCATAACAATGTATTTCCCCCTTATTTAAAAAAAATAGCAATAGAAGAAATCTCAAACATAAAACATCAGAGAAGGGGCACCTGGGTGGCTCAGTGGGTTAAAGCCTCTGCTTTGGGTTCGGGTCATGATCTCAGGGTCGCCCTGCATCGGGCTCTCTGCCCACCCGGGAGCCTGCTTCCTCTTCTCTCTCTGCCTGCCTCTCTGCCTGCTTGTGATCTCTGTCAAAAAAAAAAAAAAATCAGAGAAGGTAATATTGAATCTCCTTGTCATCATCAATAGTTTCAGCACCCCCAAAGCCAATATTATTTCATCCTTACTCCTCGCCACTCCCTGCCCCCCCCAAAACTGGATTACTTTGAAGTCAATCCCAGGCATTACAGGTGATACATTTCCAAGTGATAAAAAGTTACACAATTATTCGTAAGGGATGATCCTTCTAAAATAAAATAACTCGTGGGTGCATGCATGAGTTGGAAGAGTCAGAATAATACCAGAATGTTAACAGTGCTTATTTATTTCTAGGAATTGGGATTGCGGGTAATTTTTACTTCCTTCTCTGTAACTGTTTTCACTGACTGATTTCGTTGGGATGGTGGTTGATGGAGTGAGCCAGCCTTTTGCAATCAGAAAGCAAAACAAAACAACAACAAAAAAAACCCCAAGTTGTTTCCAGGTGATGAGAAAGGGTGGGGCAAGGAAGAAACCGTGGAAGAAACTTGGTCATAGTTGTTTTCTGAGGCAGGAGGTAGTTATTTTACTTCCAGAATCTGAGAAAGGAAGAGGAGGAAGTACACAGGATCGTGTCTTCTAGTGAAGAGGGCCCTGGAGCGTGGGGACTGCTGTGACAGGTGACTCCAGCCCAGACACCTGGCCTCTTTGGAGATTTCCCACTGGGTAAATGAAACCGGGGGACCAATGGAACCCTAGATTTATTCGGCTGTGGTTGCTGTTATCTCCTATTTCTTGAACATAGTGTGTTTTTTTAGGAACTGGTCAGGATAAAATTTGTACTTCGCGTGTGTGCAGTGTGGAGTTATTACTGGGGCTGGTGAGGAGATAGTTGTAGAAAAGCCAAAGGTGAAGCTAGGACGGAAAGCAATCTGTTTTTAAGAAATAGAGCAGACTCGGGGTGCCGGGGTGCCTCAGTTAAGTGTCTGACTCTTGATTTCAGCTCAGGTCATGATCTCGGTGTTGTGGGATTGAGCCCCATGTCAGGCTCTGCACTGAGCATAGAGCCTGCTTAGGATTCTTTCTCTCCCTCTGCCCTTCCCTTCTTTAAAAAGGAAAAAAAAAAAAAAAAGCAGATACCCTCCCACATCTTCAGAAAGTGGTTTGTTTGTTTGACTGTGTGTGTGCACATTTCAGAATTTTGCCTTTGCCTTCTGCTCTTGCCAGCGTGGGCTCATTTATGAACAGAACTGAAACTTCTGGATAGCAGCCACCTGTTTACTGAGGCTGTGGAGGGACCAGAACAGACTTCGGGTCACCTTCATCTCTGGATTGGTCTTTCAACCACTCTTGTCTTTGGTTTATATCCCCCTCATCTCATATGATAAAGGCCAGGTATCAAAGTGTTGAATTTAAAAATGCTGTTAGCCTGTCCTGCCTCCCAGGGATGGGGTGGATGGAGAAATAAGGAACCACGGCTTAGTTATTTCGTGATGGTCAGCCTCCATGATGACACCAGGAAGCCCAAAGTAAAGTGGGTATGTATCTAGAAAGTAGGCAGAAATCTAGAAATGATGAATGCTTCTCTCCTGTCAATTTTCTAAAAGGAAGAATCGCTTGTGTTACCAAGAAGATGAATGGATAGTGCTCATCAACCTTCCATTTGGCCAGTTAGATCTGCTTATGAAGCAGTCTCCAACTTGGACGTAGAAATAGAATGTCTGCACTTACATACCTTTGGAAAGAAGGCAGACTTTTATGTCCGCGGGCATAACAATGACTTCAGGCCAGATTCTCCCCTCCACCCCCCAGAGCTGAGGGCAAGGGGGTATCCTGCCAAGACAAGCACTCGTGGAGAAAACCAAAGACATTCTCTCTCCCCTGGAGGCACCAGGGGTAGGGAACCTTCTTCTGTGCTCTCAGCCCTGGAGGGGACCAGTTGAGGCCCTTGAGACAGGAGATAAACCAAGCAGGTCAAGGTAGCACCACGAAGGCTCTGAAGTTAGATGGTTATTGAAACCACAGGCCATAAAATTAGGCTAGGGGTCTGTGTGCTATACATAGTAAACTGAGTAGCCTGCTAAGAAAATAATCCCAGTCAGACCTAAAATCTCCCACTGTGACAGCCAGAATGACCGGGATACCGTAGAAAATCTCGTCATAGCAAGAACCAGTAAAGTCACAACTTGAATGAGAAAAAGAATTACCTGATGCCAAAATTGAGAGGGGTCAGATGTTAGTTTTAGGGGAACAACTGGTCACCCTCATCTGTGTACCCATGGTCTGGCTGCTTTCAGGTTCTAGTGACAGAGTTGAGTGGTTGCCACAGAGACCCAATGGCTCAAAACCCCTTAAATATTGACCATCTGGCCTTTTATAGAAGTTTGCTGATCCCTGCAATAAGGCCATCAAAGACATAATGGTCAATTTTTTGGAGATATTCTCTCCTCCTCCCCTTTTTGTTTCCTTTGGTTTATAGTATAGAGCATTAATTTCCTTATATCGGTGTCTCCATTCTCATCCTGTGTTTTTAAGCTTTCTTCTTTGTAATCTCATCGTGTAGCCAGCAGCCTTCTCCCCTTGGGAGATGGACCCCATTTCCTCCCACTCATCTTTGTCTCTTGCTGCCGCTGTCTGCTCTCTTAACCCTACTGGGAAATGTAGATTTGGTAAGGTCTGTCCACTAGCTAGGGTTTTCTTTCTCTGCTCACATAATAAGACTTGAGAGAGTTGGGGGAAGCCCATAAGGTGTTTAGGACTGTGTTTGGACATATAGAGAAAGGTTATTATTCCAGGTGGGTTCTGTGCCAGGAGAGAATAAGAGACATAGCTTGGCGAGTACAGCAGGAAGATTGGATGTCAGGTAGGAAAGTCAGCAGGAGGAAGAGATCGATCGTTCAGGTGTGAGGCCAAGACCTACTGTGCCCCAACACTAGGGAATTTGGAGGAAGTCTCTGGAGATTGGAATGCCAGCTTTGCAAATTTCAGCAGTGTAGTCTCTCGATCCGGCAAAATGGCTTTATTATTTACCACTGGAAGGGAGGACAGCACATCCACAAGGGATTGTCCGTGTCTCCGAGTAGGGAAAGCAAGGTCCAAATTTGAGAATGCGAAGTTTGGTTTGTAATACCGGGGCTTGATTGATTAGGATTCGGTACACATTAAGATCCAACAGTTCAGGATTGGTCTAAACAACTAGGCAAGGATTTTGAGGCAAGGCATTCCAAGGACTGTAGGATACAAACTGTTGATGGTTTCCATTACAGAGTTGATGGATATTTTAGGAAGTTTCTCTAATGAGCTGTCAAACCATTTTGGGGGTGGCAGTCTCTTAGAATATTAAAGTAACGCTAATGAGGGTGGTGGAATAGTAAATATGTGTTAAGGGAGGCAGTAAGCTCTGTGTGTGTGTGTGTGTGTGTTTTGCTTCTAAAGATCCTTGAAGCATGGCTTTCAAGCCTAGCTGAGGACTTTGGTTAAGTGAACTGCCTAAAGTCAGCCAAGGACTGACCCCTGACCCAGAGGGAGACTTAAAAATGGCTTCTGAAATCCACCAGGCAGAGGATAAATGCTAAGCCAAGGCCACCTTGACACTGGCATCACATTGCTTGGTCTTCTTCCAAGCCTCACAGATTGAGTTACCGAAGGTGCCGGAAATCTGTGAACCTAGGAGGGTCTGCCAACCGAGGAAGCAGCCCTGGTAACTTGAGGATAAGGAGTCTGTGTCTCGAGGTGCCTGATGCTGATCCTTTGATTACTAGTGGATGAACTGGTGTTCATGGATATTTGACCTGTTGGGACTCAACCTTTCAGGCATCTCTCAAAACCTGCTCCAAGGTTTGCAGTTCTGAGAAGTCTGAAACAGTCAGACTCTGGAAGCCCCTGGGCCC
This sequence comes from Mellivora capensis, assembly GCA_004024625.1. Lineage (NCBI taxonomy): Eukaryota > Metazoa > Chordata > Mammalia > Carnivora > Mustelidae > Mellivora > Mellivora capensis. The sequence goes on from PISX010007412.1 coordinate 21,285, forward strand.
CTGCTTTCCCCTTCAGGTCTCTCTTTAGCCGGATCTGAGCTCATTGAGCTGGATGACATTAGGTTTTAGCCTCTTTATCATGGTTGGAGTTGTTGGCCAAGAAAGAATTCATTCAAAAGGTAAGCCAACGGGTATTTATTTGGGCAATGAGAATTGCAATTCGGGAGGCACAGTTCATGTAGAAACCTGACTCTTGTTTCAAAGGGGACAAAGTGGGTGGAGTTATAAAGGCAGAAAAATGAGTGCTGTTCTCATTCAGGTCCTCTATGCAAAACAGGGATTGAAGCTAGGTTAACCGGAATTGGTTGGGTTAGCATGCAGATGGCGGGTTGAAATTTGTCAGATCCCACTGACTCTTTTTGAAGGGGAGAATGCCAGTGATTCAGGGCTCATCATGAGGAGGGCATTAAGTCCAGGCTGAGAGTTTGCAACTGGCAAAAAGTTCACGGTTCCTAGGATGCACATCAATTCCTCCTCCCTGATAGCCTCCTGAGCCCATTTTAAAGAGACTTTCTTAGCTAGCCTTGCTTACTCCTTTTTGAAGTCTCCTTTTACACAGCTTTATTGAAATAAAGCAATAAAATCTGCAGCCACTGATTTTATTAGCATTCACTCCTTTGATTTGATTTTGTGGTACATATACCATTCATTATTTGTACTATGAAAAATAGGCCATAGGATTTTTTTTTTCCTCCGTGACATTTGCTTATCTCTGAATTTCAATGTGACCTACATATGGTTGATTTTATAACCTCAGAGTTGACATTTTCAGGGGTGGATCTCTGAAATTTCGTTTGGGGTCCCATTTTGTACCTGTGGTATATAAGATCGTGATACCCCTGATTCTGGAATGCCAGGAAGAGATGAAATGTGGGCACTTTGTTCTTAAAAACCACAAGCAATTGATGTGGATGTGCTTCAGAAAAAAGTGTTAAGGGCTTGGATGTGGAACTTACATAATAAAGTAAGTGGCTCCAACTTTTTCAAATGCTGGTAGCAGTAGGTAAACCTACTCATCTTTGCCTGTGCTTTGCTCTTCTGTTGATAAGCCCATGGGAACCTCAAAGCCAGGCACCCACCTGGGTGGCTCAGTGGGTTAAGCGTCCAACTCTTGATCTCAGCTCAGGTCTTGATCTCAGGGTCATGAGTTCAAGCCCCACCTTGGGCTCCATGTTGGGCTCCACACTGGGCATGGAGCCCACTTTAAAAAAAAAGAACCTTGAAAGGGAGAGGGAATGCTTTAAGCATTTGCTGTTGGTATTGTTGCAGACAGCTTTTCTTTTCTTTTTTTTTTTTAAAGATTTTATTTATTTATTTGACAGAAGTTACAAGTAGGCAGGAGAGGCAGGCAGGGAGAGAGAGGAGGAAGCAGGCTCTCCTCGGAGCAGAGAGCCTGACATGGGGCTCGATCCCAGGACCCTGGGATCATGACCTGAGCCGAAAGCAGAGGCTTTAACCCACTGAGCCACCCAGGCGCCCCTGCATACAGCTTTTCAGTGCCATATTCCTCTTACCATAGGTGCTTTTAATTAAAATTAGTTGTGGAATAAGCTAAAACATGTTCTTCCAAAGTCTGACGAAGACTCTTCTCAGTGCCTCTCAGTCTCAGAAATGTTAGAGCTGTAATGACTGTGATATACAGACCCAAGGCTAGGAATCCTGAGTCTCTGGGAGTTCCTTCAATTTCTTGTGGCGCCTGATGAGATTATCACGAAGTGAAGGTGACATCAGTGGTGTCATTAAAGGCAGTGGGTCGGTTTCGTGTCACATGGAAAAGGGGGAGAAAATGAATCTTTAGGGAATGTCTGCTGTGTGTCAAGCACTGTGCTAGACTCAGTTTACCCAGAAAGATGTTGGAATCCATTGGGTTCTTGGTTATTGATAAAGCTCTAGCACAGAGTTTCTCAATGGCTTTTTGAGCAAGGCAGAACATGCTTTAGGAGGACTGTACTCTGGCCTGTAAGGTATTAAGCATCCCCGTACCCCTCACCACTGTTCAGTGTGAAATCACTGTAACTGCCAAATCTCCCTCATTGCTGGTTCAGATGCGCCTCCCCCCCCCATCCCCAAGCAGGCCGTCCTGCCTCCGGCCCTGGCAAGAGGCTTTCAATTACATTGAATACTTTTCAGAGAGCAGATACGTGGATTCCATTTCTGGGCATGTGTCTCTGCTGTAATGATGTAGAAAATTCTGTAAGTCAGTTCTTACAGATGTAATACGTAATATTTTATGCAATTTATATGTAATAATTTATGCTTGCAATGTAAGTATATAACAAGTAATTTATGTGTAATATTTTATGCTTGCGAAATAGCAAGTATTCTATACTATATAATTGGAATGTAGTTCTTTTTATTAAAAACAAGTGTCTCCCATATGCTTAATGGCTTGATTTTACTCACCTTTTCTCTTAAGCATTGCATATCATCACTAATAGTCAAGAACAATGATTTACATGTTTCTTCATTACGTTTTCTTCTTCCCTTTCGACACCTCATGTTTCTAAGACAAGATTTTATGGTGGGAATTTACAGAAATGTTGACTGTGACAAATAGCTCAAAATCCACTTCTCTCTGTTAGTTCTATATATAGAACTGTCAATGAACACATAAACATTTTGTCTTGTGTCAAGTTAAATTTAACCAGTTGGAGTAATTCTTGGTAAACCTAGACTAATAGTGGAGGTATTATCCTTTACTAAATATTCAGCCCTATTATGCTAATTGAGTATAAGGATGTCTGTAGATTTTGTGTCAAAAATCAGTTCCTTTGTACTTCAGAAGAGTGAGCCTGGGGATTCATTTATTCATGTCACAGATTCTTTGCTGTACTTGGGATAGATCGGTGAACAGCACAGATAATGATGACTAGTGCAAATGAACACAATAAGCAAATGACAAGTTAGGTTGGAAGGTGGTAAGTGCTATGGAGAAAAATTAGTAAGGAGAATGGGGGGTGCCAAGGGTTGGGCTGGAGATACAGTTTTTTTTTTAAGGATTTATTTTTATGTAATCTACACCCAAGGTGGGGCTCAAACTCCCCTCTTCCCGCCCCGAGATCCAAGGGTCCAACTGAGGCAGCCAGGTGCCCCTGGAAATACAGTTCTAAATAATATGGCTCAGGAAGCTTTGCTGAGAAGATGACTTTTAAGCAAAGATCTGAAGGCAGAAGTGAATACTTAGCCCCTCTTGTGTCCCCTTGTATATTTTTTTAAAAGATTTATTTATTTATTTATTTATTTGACAGAGATCACAAGCAGGCAGAGAGGCAGGCAGAGAGAGAGGAGGAAGCAGGCTCCCCTGCTGAGCAGAGAGCCCGATGCGGGGCTCGATCCCAGGACCCTGAGATCATGACCTGGGCCAAAGGCAGAGGCTTTAACCCACTGAGCCACCCAGGCGCCCCTATTTTTTTTAAGAACCAGAGCACCAGGCATAGCCTTTATAATCTGCAAAAAATAATTTGCATGGCCAGAGGATTGGTGTGCACAAGGAGGTGCCGAGTCCAAGCCGCGTTGGTGCAGTTGGCTTACCAGTGATTCCAAAACTGTATCTTTTTGAAGTAACGGCACCTATTTTGATACAGATTACAATGGATGAGCTTTTTTTTTTTTTTTTTTAAATAAAAGCCAATGACACAGAATGATAGAAAACAGCAGGTGTCTGTTTTCAAAGAGAAATAGAGAAATAAGGCTGAGCATGGAATGAGATTCGTGGCCCAATTCCAGGGGATCCTTACGGAATTATTGCTTCTCTCCACCTGGTGACATCGTGAGGGTAACCAGGATCTTCTGCGGAAGATGGCGACAAAGGCAGAGTTAGGGGCTCACATTAAAGATGGCTTTTGGGTGGGGAGCTGAAAGAACAGTGGACCAGAGTCTAGAAACTAGATTTTGGCTGTGGCCTCTGATGCAGAGCCGCCCTGGGACCTCGGCGGGTCACTTTGCCTCCTCCCCTTTCTCGGAGCGACTGTTTATTTGCTAGGCATGTACTTGATGTGCTTCGTCTTTTTTGGAAAGTTGTGGAACATGAGGGAGATGAAACTCACAGGCTAACCTATCAAGTTCTTTTCTAGGTCTTGACTTCATTTCAGCTTGATTTGTCCATTCAAAGATGCAAGTAGACTGTGGCTTATCTGAGCTTGTGGATTGAGTCCAGGCCACAAAATATGGTTCTTTGGGGCCGTCAGAGTTTCAGCTGCAGGATAAGGCTGGCAGAAACCCTAGGGTTTCTGGGTTTTCTCTTCCTCCTGGCGTCTTACATGGTGTGAAAGTCATATCCGATTTAGCATTTTTGGGGTGGAATGATCTGTGGCTGGCTTCACCGTGATCTCACTCATGCAAATGCCAGCCCAAAATTTCACTTCTGTTTCTTGAGCTTCAAAAAGACTGCCGAGAACATAGGCATTGGAGCTGGAGGAAAAGTAGGGAATAGGTCTTGCTTTGAGGCCAAGCCACAGTTCATCCACTGTCTCCGATAATCTTTTGGAGTGAAAGAACCTTAATGATGTCCCACAAAGACTTCTACCTTTATTTTTTATTTTTTTAAAGACTTTATTTATTTGACAAGAGACAGTGAGAGAGGGAATACACGCGGGGGGAGTGGGAGAGGGAGAAGTAGGCTTTCTGCCAAGCAGGGAGCCCGATGTGGGGCTGGATCCCAGGACCCTGAGATCATGACCTGAGTCGAAGGCAGACGCTTAACGATCGAGCCACCCAGGCGCTCCAAGACTTCTGCCTTTACCGTATTTATCATTGACTTGCCTTCTGAAGATCAGTAACATACATCAGGATGGCCCTAATGGGCTCTTTTAGCTCCAAGGTTCAGAGCCGCAGCTGTGTGCCATCGAAGAGATTTACTTCGATTTCACCCAGACCCGTGTGGTCAAAGCGCTAGTGTGTACAGAGCACCCTCTGAGTAGACTGTCATGCCGCCTGTAGTCTGGGGGTGATGCTTCCTCTCCCCTCTTACCTCTCTTGTCCAGCCCCCTGGGTGTCAAGAGCTGCTCCCCGGCCTCCTGAAAGGAGGACTGTCCTCTCTCACCTCCTTGCCGTCTTCCCATTTTGTAGATGATGAACCAGGTGGAAGGACAGCAAAAGAACCTCGTGCACGCCATCGAGTCTCTGCCGGGCTCTGGCCCCCTCACTGCCTTGGACCAGGATCTGCTGCTCCTGAAAGCTACCTCTGCCGCCACCCTCAGCTGCCTTGGGGAGTGCCTCCACTTGCTCCAGCAGAGCGTGCAGCAGGTGGGCCAGCCCAGCCACAAGCCGGGGGCCTCAGGTAAGACCTCCCGGCGGGTGTGTGTGCCGATGAGCATCTGGGCTGCGTGTCTGTGTGTGTCTTCCCCGTGGCCTTCCTCCTTCAAATCCACTATATCCACCTTCTACCTATCTGACCATTTATCCCATCTGTTTCTTCATTTGTCGCTCCCTCCTTGACCCAGTTTGGGATCTCTTTTGCTTTGGCCAATTAGAACTACAACATCCTACGAAAGGTTTAACTAACGTGTGTACAGGAATACTTTGGAACGGCTTTCAGACTGGCTGGCATCCTGTTCTGTATCTGATTCCATTTGTGACTTGGCACTCTGTGCTGTGTTTCTGAGATATGTTGCTATACCATCCATTTTGCTAACTGCACCTCGATGGGTGTCCACCATGATGCACCCCATGCGCTGAGGAAGGACAGCCATATTGTTTCCTGTGCCCGGCCCTGCCCACGATTGCTCAGGGAGCAGGCTCCTGTATGCCTCCTCCTGGACCTGTGTGAGCCTTCCTCTCCAATACCTACCAGAAGCATTTCTAGCTCTTTGTCAAGAAGCTAGAGATAATAATACACTTCCTCAAGAGGCCCAAACCCTTTTGGAGGAGGACTTAATCAATAAATAGATACAAATATACTAGGGAAGATTAAATTCAGGGATGGAGATGAACATCGTAGCTCATGGTTGGTCACGTTGAATGTAATTACAAAGTATTGGAATGAAGAGACCAACAGAAGAAGCCTCCTTGAGCTTTGTTGCCCGGTGTTCATGTAATCAGGAAATGAGACAACCTAGATGATGAAAGAAAAGCTGGCTTATGGGTGACAGTCTGCATTTCATGCTTTTCTCAAGTCCTCTTTGCCCTTTAGTTGTGTTGAGGTTAACAGAGATGTTGGTTTTCCAGAGAAGTGTCTTCTTGTCTTACCCACCCTCATTTACTAAGCTCCAGTCCTGCCAGAGTATGGCCTTTGCTGCTCCTTTTCTGAAATCTTTACAGACTGGATAATATTATGCCCATCATTTGGATGAGACGCTAGGGGGCTTGATTTCATGACCCTGAGATCATGACCTGAGCTGAAACCAAGAGTCAGAAGCTCAACCACCTGAGCCACCTAGATGCCCTTAAGTATATTATGATATTATTATTATTATTTTTAAAGATTTTATTTATCTGACAGAAATCACAAGTAGGCAGAGAGGCAGGCAGAAACAGAGAGGGGGAAGCAGGCTCCCTGCTGAGCAGAGAGCCCGATGCAGGGCTTGATCCCAGGACCCTGAGATCATGACCTGAGCCGAAGGCAGAGGCTTAACGCACTGGGCCACCCAGGCGCCCCAAGTATATCATGATATTATTAACTGTATTCCCTGTGCTGTACTTTTCATCCCTATGACTCACTTATTTTATAACTGAAAGTTGGTACCTCTTAATCCACTTCACCTACTTCACCCACTTCACCCACTCCCTATCCCCTCCTTTAACGATTTTTATAAAGGAACTTGGCTGAGGGTTGGAGGATGGGGGAGCATGAAGCATCACAAAGGTTCTTTTGTTTTGTCTTCCTTCACCTTTTAACCCTCTTAAAAATTTCATATAACAGCCCCTTAAGTTTTAAAACTTTGTGTTGGTTCTTTTCAATCTATGGCACACATTGGGGGAAGCATTCAATCGCTTCCTGCATCCAAAACGTCATACTTGGCTGCAGTTAAAATGGAATTCCAGAATCTCCAGCGAGTGGAAGAGGAAAATGTGGCAACTGGAGGGAGTGTCACCACAAGATACCTTTCTTTATGGGGCGCCTGGGTGGCTCAGTGGGTTGAAGCCTCTGCTTTCGGTTTAGGTCATGATCCCGGAGTCCTGGGATTGAGCCCCGCATCGGGCTGGGCTCTCTGCTCCGCAGGGAGCCTGCTCCCTCCTCTCTCTGCCTGCCTCTCTGCCTGCTTGTGATCTTTGTCTGTCGAATTAAAAAAAAAAAATCTAAAAAAAAAAACCACCTTTCTTTAGAATCTCAGGGTTCTTGAACTTGATAGTAGTTACAACAGCCTGACTCCCATGGATAAAAACCTAATGTTTATATCTAAGGAGTGCCAGCCTGGGTTGATGGGAATCAAAATCTCATTAAAGCGCCACTGTACCAGGGTTTCCTTTAAATGTTCGATGGGTAGGGAGACACAGGATTGCCCGCTGCTCACTGAGTATCCACATGCATTGTTCTTGATTCCGGCCTCTTTGCTTTCTGACCCTCACACTCTTGTGTTTCTTCTGCCCCTTTTCTGAATCAAAAATTAATTTGTGGGCTTGTAGCATTTCATCTTCCGTAGCATTTCACTGTATCTTCTGGGGAACGTGTTGGCTTTGGAGCCTTTATCTGTAAACGTTGCTCCTTAATGCTCATTTCATCTCAAGCTCCCGAGCGACTGAACTGAAATCCCAAAATGCTGCAGTATTCCTCTGCCTACCATTTATGCATTTTGGGCTCCCAGACCTGTCTCTGATCTTATCTCTAAGATATAGTGGCCTGAAATGTTTCCTTTAATTTCCGTTTATGGAGACGTTTGTATTTTAGATTAATCAAGTAACTTGCCCTTTTGGCCGGGGCTCCTCTAATTTTAGTCTTGGAGACTAGTAAATCTACTTGAATAGCTTGGTGGAGGCAAATGATTGATGGGGGCGGGTAGATAGGCATCCGTTCTCCCCAGTCTAGGTGTATCCCTCTGACTCTACTTGGAAAGGTGGGCAGGACTTCACTCACGTTTGGAAAAAGCCGAGCTACTTGGGGGTCTGGGCTTTGGGTGGGTTGGCAGTGTGGGCGAGAAACTGGACCTTTGGACTGGTTTGGGGTGTAGGGTCCTCTGTTGGCATTGCTTCTGGTTAATTCCTTGCTTGCAGGTCTTGATCCAAGGGGCATGGTCAGGAGTCAGAGCAGACTCCTGTAACCAGACAAATGTGTTCTAGAGCCAGGTAAGAGCTGGATGCTGACAGCGTGGTCGGTGCAAGGCATGCTGGGAAAAACATGCTGGAGTCAGAGCTGCCAGAGCAAGTGACAGCAGAGCCTTGGGAAATTGCAGCAGGTGACCCACGTGCCCTTGGACATAAATCAGGACAAGTGATCAAGAGAGGTGTCACTGAGGAGAGGAGAACCAGAGCAGAGTTCAACATCCTTTTCTTAACTTGCCCTTCCAATAACTTTTTCATTCTCTTACAAGGTTTGTGGGGCTTGTCAGTTAGAAGCCAGTTGCTTGGACCTTTCCATTTGGCGGTTTGGCAAAAAGGGGACATAGGTGAGCCTCTCATAGGCCTTTGTGGCCTCTCTGGCTGGGGGGGCCTTCTTCCTTCTGCTCTGCTTCTCTTTTTTCCAGAGACATCTTCAGACTGCCGGTGTTCCTCTCTTTCCACTTTGTTATCTCCGTCTTTTACACCTTCTTTCCGGACACCTTCCGCTTCTGGTGAGAATGTGCCCCGCAGAAGTCCCCTTCCCTCCTTTTGTGGTTAAGAGCCAAGATGGAAATGTGATGATTCCACCAGTAAATAACCTATTGGAGGAAAAAGAAAAACTAGCATTGTAGACGGTTCCAGGTGGGTGGATTTTGTCGTCGTTGTGGTTAGAACTATCCAGATGGAGATTTTGAGTGGCACATTCTCCCTGAAGAAAGCAGTTAGATATTAACATCGTAGCTTTCCATTGTCAATGTGCCCTCTGCTGTCTTCAGGTTTGTAAATATCCATCTTACTCGGTTTTGGAAAACGTAGGTTTACTGAGCATAGGAAGCATGAAGTCACTGTGTTGCAGGATGAGGGACAGGTGCTGTCACCTGTCACTGCCTCTGGGCAGAGGTGTCTTAGCCCCAACCTGGGGACTGCAGCTCTCGACACTCCAAGCAAGGCTCATGGCCAAGGACATATGAAAATAGCTCCACAGTCCAGCCTTAATGCCCACAGTTAAGTCTCCTGTTGCTTGCTTTCAGCTTCTAGTTGGTCCGGGGGAACTAAACCACTTGCAGTTGCTTTCCTTCCTCCCTGTGTTGTCCTGTTGACGCTGGTGTGTCATGTGAGGACTTACAGGTGTGTGTAAAATGCCTCTCATAAGGACTGGATCTGCCGTTTGGTGGACCAGCCTCCGCCTTCCTGTTCTCCTTTGTTCTGTCATCTTCCAAGATCTCCCCTCTCATGAGAGTTAGAGTGTTTCCAGAGGGAAAGACAGCGGGTGGATCTCTGGCTACTTGAGTTGACAGTGCATAGCTGTTCCCAGTTATCCTTGCCTTTGGACGGCCCAGTCTGTCTTCGACCATCTTCCTACTGGAGTCACGTTCAGTAGGTGGAGCACGTTCCTCAACTGTCAGCTGCCACTGAAATCGGACTGTAGGACAGACTTGTTTAGGAGTGTTCGTGAAATGGGTGTGTCTTAGAATTAGGGATGTATGGTCTAGACTTGGTTCACTTTAGGACGCCATCTTGAGCGCCTGACTTTCAATGGGGTAATGCAGCCCATTTATTTATTTCTTTAAACTGCTGTTTGTTTCCCTGGCAGGGTCCTTGATGCCTTTTGCTTTTCTGCTTCCATGTGGCGTTTCTTGTTTTCTCTTTATTTTGCTGCATAGCTTGTACTTCCTTGGCTCATCATCTTTAGTGTTTTGGGAACAATATGCATATAAGTTCTAGTAGCAGTTATGTTTTTTTTTTAATTTTTAAGTTTCAGTTTTAATTTATTTATTTGGGAGCGAGAGACAGACACACAGATAGCAACAGAGATAGTGAGAGAGAGCACAAGCGGGGAGGAAAGAAGAATCAGGCTCCCCACTGAGCAGAGAGCCCGATGCGAGTCTCCATCCCAGGACCCTGAGATCATGACCTGAGCCGAAGGCAGAGGCTTAGCCGATGGAGCCACCCAGCTGGCCCTGTGGTTTTTTTTTGTTTGTTTGTTTGTTTTGTTTTGTTTTGTTTTTTTAGGGTCTTTTTTATTTATTTATTTTGGAGAGAAAGTACACGCGAGCTGGGGAAGGAGGAGAGGGAGAAAGACGGATAGACTCTCTGCTAAGCACAGAGCACGACTTGGGGCTTGATCCCATGACCCTAACGTCATGACCCAAGACAAAACCAAGAGTCAGATGCATAACTGACTGAGCCATCTGGACACCCCAACATTTTTTTTTTTCGTAAGCATTCTTTAACCTGTATTTTCTCTTTTTTTTCTTTGCTCGTTTTGTTTCTTAAATTGTTTCTTAAATTCTTAAATTCTACATGTGAATGGAATCATACATATTTGTCTTTCTCTAACTTATTTTGCTTAGCATTATACTGTCTAGCTCCATCCATGTTGTTGCAAATGTTAAGATTTCGTTCTTTTATGACTGAGTAATATTCCTGTGTGTGTGTGTGGGTGTGTGTGTGTGTGTGTGCGTGTATTGTCTTTATCCATTCATCTATGGATGGGCACTTGGGCTACTTCCATAATTTGGCTATTGTAAATAATGCTGCAGTAAACATAGGCCTAACCTATATTTTTCTAATCATCAAAGTCAAGAATGACCTTTCTTTTTTTTTTTAAGATTTTATTTATTTGACAGAGAGAGAGAGATCACAGGTAGGCAGAGAAGCAGAAAGAGAGAGGGGGAGAAGCAGGCTCCCTGCCAAGCAGAGAGCCTGATGTGGGGCTCGATCCCAGGACCCTGAGATCATGACCTGAGCCGGAGGCAGAGGCTTAACCCACTGAAGCTACCCAGGCGCCCCAAGAATGACCTTTCTTTTTGACTCTCTCCTTTAGTGATGAAAACTCAGCATACTTTAATTTCCTGTTTCTCTGATATGCTTCCCAATTTTTGGCAATGTAATATGGGGGCTATTGTTAATATGTTAACACTAATTTAATAATGATTGAATCTCTTTAAAATAATTTAAATTTAATATTCAGTCATGTAACTATGTTTATCTTTATTTTATTTTATTTAAATATTTTTATTTATTTACTTGACAGAGATCACAAGTAGGCAGAGAGGCAGGCAGAGAGAGAGAGAGAGAGAGAGAGAGGAGTAAATAGGCTTCCTGCTGAGCAGAGAGCCCGATGCGGGGCTCGATCCCAGAACCCTGAGATCATGACCTGAGCTGAAGGTGGAGGCTTTAACCCACTGAGCCACCCAGGTGCCCCTGTAACTATGTTTAGAAAAATTATTTCGGTTCACTCCAGGCCTGGGATTGGGGTAAGGTCTGTGAGACACTCACCTTGAGCATAAATTTAAGGAGTGCCAAATAATTAAGATGAATGATGCTTTAATGACATGTCTTTAAACCAAAATTAATGCAGAAATAATCCAGGATGAACAAAATATAAAATTTTAAATTAAGACAGGATTCAACACAGCGAGTCAAGGAAGACTAAGTCTTGTAAGACTTTTTCCATTAATTCTGGTTTTAAAAATATTGTGTGAAACTGAGTGTCTTGTTGGTGCCACTTTAAAATTTATACCCAAGGGGAATGTCCTTCTTACTTCCCCTGACCCCAGCTCAACTCCTGTGTTTAAGGGGTTCAGTCCTTTTAATACACAACTTTTCCAGGCTTGAGTTCCTGATTCTGCTTCTCTTCTTCATATGTCAGTACATGTCTTCAAGTAGTTTTTTCCCCCCAGAAGGCAGAAACTTTTCTTTTTATTTATTAAAAAATGTTTTTTTAAAGATTTTATTTATTTATTTGACAGGCAGAGATTACAAGTAGGCAGAGAGGCAGGCAGAGAGAAAGAGGAGGAAGCAGGCTCCCTGCTGAGCAGAGAGCCTGATGCGGGGCTCAATCCCAGGATCCTGGGATCACGACCTGAGCTGAAGGCAGAGGCTTTAACCCACTGAGCCACCCAGGCACCCCAGCAGAAAGTTTTCTGAGTCTCTGCGGTGCTCTGGGAAAACATACAGTGTGTAAAATACAAATCTGGGCTCTAGAACCAGGCTATTTTGGTTCTAATCTCGATTCTCCCACCTATTGGCTATTTGTGCCTCTCTTTCCTTATCTGACAAATGGGAACAATAGTAAGACCTACCTCATGGGTCATTTTTCAGGTTAGATGAGTTACTGTTATGTTAGTTGCATATATTAGTACTTGCTATCTGGCAAGAGCTTCTTCACAGAGGAAAGATCATTTGTCTACAGACAGCATTATCTCCTGGCCCCTCACCCCACCCCCAAATCTGTAGACTTTTATTTGCATTCCTCTCTTCACCTATTCACCTTTTGACATCTAGTGTTGTAGCAAAAATTCAAAACTTGTTTTCCTCTAAGGCAAGTCTAACTTTTCTGCCTTAAATGATTGGAAAAATATCCTCTTGATTTTTGTTACTTAAAAACATTGCCAAACTTCCTGAGCTAGGCATTCATTATACTCTACTTTCATATGAGTTTGAAATTTCAGCAATGAAAAGCCAAAAAAAAAAAAAAGAAAAGAAAAAGATTGCCAAGCTGTGTCTACATGTGTCTTTCTCCGTTGTCTTTTCTGAAAAGTGGTAGACTGTACCAGCGGCATTCAAGTTCTCTTTTGTGGTCAGGCTGTTTCTTCTGTCATTGTTTGTTGTTTCTGCTTTGTTGGCCTGATCTCTGTCCATCAGGGTCTCTTGGATCTCTGTTATACATTCTGCTTAAGATTCTCTCTCTCTCTCTTTCTCTGCCCCTCCTTGGCTCAGTGCTGGGAAGGGGCAAAGGAAGAGGGAGAAGAAATCTTAAGCAGGCTCCACGTGGTGGCCAACAAGGGACTCAACTCCATGGCCCTAAGATCATGACCTGAGCCAAAGGCCTTACATTAGAAGTTTCAGAGATGGATTCCTCCTCTAAGCTTCTGAGGATTCCATTTCTTTTCTCAGACTCTATACAATTTATCTCATTTACTCTTTTAAAATTTCATTTCATTTTCCTTATTTATTTGAGAGAGAGATAGCAAGATAGAGAGCAAAAGCAGGGGGAGACAGGGAAAAGCAGACTCCCCACTGAGCAGGGAGCCCCACATGGGGCTCTATCGTAGGACCCTGGGATCATGCCCTGAGCCAAAGGCAGATGCTTAACCAATTGAGCCACCCAGGCGCCCCTATTTCATTTACTCTGCTAGAATTTTCCTCCTTCATCCTCAAATGAGGCAGGCTTATCCAGACTTGGAAACTAAGGGACCATTTATTTGTTAGAGCACCTGGATTGGTCTAGGATGGGCTTCTCTCTGTTCCTCACTCACTGGTTCTTTGATATGCTGAATCCATAGAGTATATAGAAAACTACATTCCCCAGCATGCACTGGTACCTTCTCTCTTCCTGTCCTGGTTTGTGTCTATTCCTGAATGCAGTGTGTCTCAGGCTGCAGGACTCTACTTCCTACCCCATTTTCTCCTGGATTATCATCTCTGAATGATGGTGGTATGGAGGGTGGGAGGGACAGAGTTGAGGTGTGGAAGTAATGGAGGAAATATTGTCCCCATCACTTAGGCAAGCAGATCTTTTCCTTAGTGCTATTTAAGCTTTCCTAATTACTCTAGAAGAAATTTACTACATGCATGCATATATATATATATATATATATATATATATATATGTGTGTGTGTGTGTGTGTGTGTGTGTGTGTGTGTGTGTGTGTGTGTATATTTATTTATTTATATTTATATTTAGAAAAAGTAGTCCTCCTGTATTGGTGAGACAGATGTTCAGTATTTAAGATCTGAATCCAACTTGCAGTTGGTGAGGAGTTGATCAGCAGGACAAGTGTACCTTTCTCATGGCAGATTCTGGTGTCTTGAACCTTGGGTTGGTTTTCTTAGTCTAGCCCCATCTGCCTTATTATTTATGAGGATTCTTCCCATTTTAGTATTTGATTTTAGTATTGTGAGTCTTCACCTTTTTTAAAATGACATCAAGAACTGATAATATAGATGCCATTTAAAAATGTGATAAAACATACACATTCAAAAATTTACCACTTTAACTGTTTATAAGTATATAGCTCAGTAGAATGTTGAGTACAATCACATCGTTGTGTAACCAACCTCAGAACACTGTCTTGTGAAACACATTCCATATCTCTTAAACATTAAGTCCCCATCTCCCCACCCCCAGTCTCTAGCAACCACCATCCATTCTACTTTCTCTCTTTTTGCCATCATTAATTCTTAATTTTTAGGAAGTTGTGAAATGCACATTCCTTTTGAAATCTTTTTTTTTTAATTTTTTTTGGTCAGAGGGAGAGAGAGAGAGAGAGTGCACAAGCAGAGGGTGCAGCAGGCAGAGGGAGAAGCAGGCTCCCTGATGAGCAGGGAGCCCAATACGGGGCTCGATCCCAGGACCCTGGGATCATGACCTGAGCTGAAGGCAGACGCTTAACTATTAAGCCACTCAGGTGTCCCTGTCTATGAAAATCTTAATAGTCGGGGCACCTGGGTGGCTCATTCGTTAAGTGACTGCCTTCAGCTGGGGTCATGATCCCAGGGTCCTGAGATTGAGCCCCGTATTAGGCTCCATGCTCAGTGGGGAGCCTGCTTCTCTCTCTCCCACTCCCCCTGCTTGTGTTCCCTCTCTCACTGTGTCTCTCTTTATCAAAGAAATAAAATCTTAAAAAAAAAATCTTAATAGTCGTTCATTCATTTTGGCACATAATTATTGAGTGCATACTCTTTGCCAGACCGTATTCTAGGTTCTGGAGACCCAGACATGAGCAAGGGCAATACTGTCTCTGCTTTTGGGAGCTGACGTTTTAGGGAGGAGAGAAACACAGTAGACCAACAAATGAGCAGGGTGAGTTCAGATCTCGCTGAGTGCAGTGAAGACCGTAAACTGACCAATGGGACGGGGCGTGCCTTTGGAGCAATGCTTTGGCTGGGAAGCTCCCAGGGGGCTTCTCCGAACAAGTGATATTTGAGTGAACCCGGGATTTATGGAGGAGGCCTTTCCCCCCATGTGGAAGAACTAGGGGAGTGGCGTTCGAAGCAGATGGAAGGGTGCGGCTCAAAGGCTCTTGACCTGAATGAACTGGCTCACTGGGAGAATGGAAAAACTACCAGCATGACTTGAGCGCAGTGAGCAATGAGGAGAAAATGAAATGAGACTGAACGGTCTTACAAGCCAGGCAGCTGGACCGCGTTCCAGTTGCCATGAGAAGCCACTTGAGGCTTTTAAGGCACAGCTGTATGATCTAACACTTGACGTTTCTTAACAAACATTTCTGCCTAAAAATATGCTTGTGTTGGAGAGGAGCACACACACTTAGAACGCATGCAGCCATCTCAGCCGGCTCTGTTACTTTGTTTCCATCAATCAGAGTCTCTCAAGGTATTAAATGTCTGGGATACTTGTAGATTTTTCTTGGAGTAACTCTAATGAAAAGCCTAATGGATAGGAATCCTTTCCTGATGGAACATCAGAGACCCTGCTGGTCAAGTTCTAGTTCATGTAAAGCAGCATCCACTTTCAGTCTACCTTTTCTTCATCCCTTATCCTTGCTCTTAGACAGAGAACACAGTCTTCAGGGGGAGGGTCAGCTGAGTTTGAGACCTATTCTTACTCCATCGGTGGAATTGGGAAAGGAATGCCCTGTGTTTACTCCTGTCCCCACTAATAAGCATATATAGACATTCTACAGTAACATCTGACTCCAAAATAAATAAACAGTATTAGCGTTAATGAAGTCTTTTTTTGTCTCCCCCTCCACCCCAGGGTTGAGGGAGAATCAGAAAAATGCTTTTGGTTTATCAGACTGGTGTTTATAAATGTGTTTCTTGCTAGAATGGAATGAACACGTGTCCTTCGTTATGGGGCTTCCTGACTTCTGCCCCAGCAGTCACGGAGGGGGGCCACACGATGGCGGCTACTTTTCAGAGCTATGGTCATGTGATTGGCAATTAAACCACAATCTAAGCAGCCCCTTTCTGATAAAGTTTGACTTGTTGTTTATTCTAATGTTTTAATGATAAATATCTTTATGTAAATATTTTTTTCTTAAAAAATTAAGAAAAACACTTAAAATCTGGCTTTGGTGAATATGACCCCCTCCATCCCCCATGGATGGGGAAAGAAACAGCCTATGGTGATTCTGGTCACTGCCATCATATAGGGACTAATTTATAAACAGATCCGCATTCACCCTTGGTACCTCGTTCAGAACAAGCCCACTTAAATTGACCACAGTCCACTCCAAACTGGGCCCATTTCAAGTCTGTCTCCTTATACAGTGGGTTACAGATATTTTTTGAGCTGTAAATGTTTAAATTGGAAAATACTTGGCATCATTCTAGGTCTTTATTGCAGAAAACATCCTGGGATGGCACGGGCCCAAGTCACATTCCACAGAGCAGCTGAAAAATGGGACACTTGGCTCTTTACCATCAGCCAGTGCCAACATAACCTGGGCGATTTTACCAAACTCCGCTGAAGATGAGCAAAGCTTGCCGCCGGAGCCCGAGGTAAGCGAGCCGTCAGTTCTCTGAGCACTCCTGTGGCTTGTGTTCTCGCTTGTTCGGAAACGTAGTAATTATATTTGTAACTTGCTCATCTCTTTGTTTGAAGTGAAGACAAATTATGAAATGGGAGCCTTGCCTGGAGAGACCAAATCGGCTCTGGGCACGCCTGGCACTTCTGTTCTTGTGTCTGGCAGCTGCCGCGGCTGAAATGTGATCTTACCAATGAGGAAATCTCCTATTTTCATCGAAATGGGAGTTTTAACTTCAACTGGGAGAAATTCAAATGCGCCCATTAAAATGATGCCTGTTGACATGCCGGGAGCAGTTACAATATATTGTCGCTCCCCTGAATAATGGCTTCTTGGCGTGGTTCGTGCTAACATCAGCTCCCGCCTCACGTGCTCGACCCCTGCATGTTCCAGAGCCAAACCAGCGTGTCCCCCCCCCCCCCCCCCCCCCCGCCCCGGCCCGAGCCCACAGGCCCCCCCCCCCCCCCCCCCGCCCCCGGGCCATGGCTGAGACTCCTGGGCCTCCCCTCCAGCTGCAGGGGACTTGTGCCCTGCCAGGTGGGGGTAGGGACAGCCCCTGCAGAGCTTCCTGACTGGCCTGGCTTCCGAGGCTCCCTGGACTGCCCGCTGCCCACACGCCTCTCCCCACTAACCGTGCCTCCTAAGTGGCCGCTGGAAGGAAGCCAGATGCAGCGTGTTCCTTTGTGTCTCGAGGGAACTTCTGTATTTTCTTTTTATTTTGATGAGCACGTTCTGTCTACATGACCTTGTGAACTAGGCGGAGCCATACCGGATCCATGTGTTAGAGGTTGTTCTTAATTCTAGCTGAACACCCTTAGCCTGAAAAACATGTAGGGTGCTCATAAAATCTCCTGGGGAAGGTCGAGAGCCCCAAGGCAGCTGCCTGGGTCCAACGGTTATCTTGGTTATCAACTGAAAATTTGTTCCAGGCTTCCCATGATTACATTCTGGGACAGGGACTTTGGTAGCCTGGCTCTTACGGAGGTAGGATCAGCCCGACTATACGCGTTCCATTCGCATCTATAAGGTGCCTTCGCGGGGTATGAAACGGGTAGGGGACGTGAGATTCTCCGAGGCACTTCCCTTTACCTGTACCAAGAGTTTCAGGTTGAAAACACTTGAAGCTGATGTGCAGACGAACTGGCAGGTGAGTTGGCGACGGAGTAAATGATAGGAGCTCTGTCGCCCTGTTGTTCTTCAGAGAGCCTTGGGTGGGGTGGCATTTGACGGTGGGTGCTTAGCCGCTCAAGAGTTGAAACCTACAATGATGTCCTCCATTCCCTTGGCAGAGAACCTTTGGGGGTTCACATCATAATAAATACATTTAAAATCTAGCTCTTGGGGCACCTGGGTGGCTCAGTGGGTTAAGCCTCTGCCTTCTAGCTCAGGTCATGATCCCAGGATCCTGGGATCGAGCCCCGCATCGGGCTCTCTGCTCAGCGGGGAGCCTGCTTCCTCCTCTCTCTGCCTGCTTCTCTGCCTACTTGTGATCTCCGCCTGTCAAATAAATAAAAATCTTTAAAAAATAAAATCTTTAAAATCTAGCTCTAGGGAAAAATTAAGAGTAGGGAAGTATGTCATTAGATCTTTAGTAACAATTTTATAGGATCTCATTCCCGGCAGCATTCTTGGGCAAAACCAACAGAAGCCAAAACCTAAGAAGCTTACTTATTAGGGCTGGTGCTGTTCCCATTCTGTGAATCCTTCTTCGTGTTTCTTCTGCTTTTCCCTGGGAGCGCCTCCCGTTACGCTAAAGCTCGAGAGGCCAGGCCTGTCCTTTTTACTTAAAATTGTTGCCCCCTTTGCCTTAGTGGTCACTGGCCTTGGCAGAAGAGTGTATGATTGTTCACAAGAAATAACTAGCTCCCAAGTTCAACTTTTTAATAGTACTTCGAAGGAGAAGAACTAGGAAGAACTTTCTTCCCTGTAAGTTAGGAAAAGCATTAGTTAGCAGAATAGGTTGTTGTATTACCTTTACCCCAGTCAAAATGGTGTAAGGCGTGTGAGTCTTCATAGCAGTGAGGACTTAATGGGGGCATGGTGGTGTTTTGATGGTTTTCGGAGAAGGGAAAGTACGAGACTCCTTTTCATTTTCTTTCCAGCCATGGCTCTGGTAGATGCTTCTCAAAACTCCAACAGTGAGTGTTGGTTGGATACTATTTTTACTTTAGGTCATTGTGCTTTGTCATTTTTTGTTTTTGTGTTAAGAACTGAAGAAGCTAGCAATATTGACCCAGTCCTTTTCCTGTCAGAAAAAAGGAAAATGTTGCCATTACCTCCTTTTTGCAGAATTTGGAGAAATAACCCAAGAAGGAAGTGAAATTCCTAGAGGCTAAAAATTCCTTGTGAAGATGTTCCTCAACCCTTCGATATAGAGAATGGAGTTACTATGTGAGTGATCGCCGGTGAAACTCGGGATCATAGTTACTGTGGCACTTTCACTGAGCAAACTATTTTCTTCTGATTTGTTGCTCGTGTTAAATCTTTAGAAACAATAATTAGGGTATAAATCATATACCTCCCTCTGACAGGTGTGTGGGTTTTAATACCACCAAGCAATTGGACTCAATCCAGTTCTTAGTGGACACAGACTGGGCATCCTACTGTTCAGTTCAGCTCTGACATTGTCTACCTGGGGAGTTTCAGATCCCAGAGGCTGAGGGCGCAGCCCCACAAGACTCTCCTGCCCCCACCTCCCGCCCCCCACACTTTCAGTTAATCACAAGTTCAGGTCATGTGTACTTCTGACCAACCGGCTATAGATCAGCGGTTCTCATGACCCCTTCCTTGGGTTTGAATAATTTGCTCGAGTGGCTCGCAGAACTCAGAGAAACACTTCGCAGTTTATTATAAGAGGTTATAATTCAGGAACAGATGGAAGAGATGCTTGAGGAAGGCGCGTGAGCTGCCATGGCCTCCCCAGCACTGCTCTTGCAGCACCTCTCCATGTTCACCAAGCGGGAAGCTCTCTGAACCCTATTGTTTTGGAGTTTTCTGGAAGCTTCATTCCAGAGGCAAGATTGATTAAATCTTTGGTGATTGAACTCTATCTCCAGCCCCTCCCCCGCCTCCTGGAAGTCAGGAGGTGGGACTGAAAGTTGTACCCCTCTCTAGTCACAGTGTTAGTTCCACTGGAAATGGTCCCCATACTTAGGTTACCTAGGGGCTTCTAAAGGTTACTCATTAATATAACAAAAGACACCTTCATCCTCTCTCATCCCTTCAGGAATTCCTAGAGTTTTAGGAGCACTGTGCCAGGAATGGGGACAAAACCACATACATATTTCTTGTTATAAGTGTTATAAGTTATAAGTGTCAGACTTCCTACCCTAGTGTTGGCTTTACTGTAAAACAGCTTACAGATACCTAGAAAATTAATGCATTTTCAAGCTTCATCTGTTTAATTCCCAGCAGAATAAAACTCAAAGACCAATGTGTATTTAATACATGAGTTAGAGCAGAACTGTGGTTGGCTCTATTATCAAATGCAGTGATCTTAAAATTTTTATTCTGCTGGGGCTAGAACTAACTATATGTGAAAATGAAATATTCTTCCATAATGAAATGAGTTAGGATCTTGGTTTTACCCATTAGCAGAACAATTTTTCAAGTCTCTTAGCACCGTTTGAAATTTAGACAGAAAAAGGTTTGTGTTATGCTGTCTTCAGGGGAGAATTGTGCCAGGACAGGGAGAACCGTGATGGGGAGATACTGGGATTGGCTCTCTTGACCTCCATTTCCACTCTCCCAATGGGAAACCTAACAACATGTCCCAGAATTTCTTACAGCTGTGTTTCTGAATTCATGATAGGTCCCATAAATGCATCTGTGTGAGATTTGGAAGGCTGAGATGGAGACCAAGTTTCCTCTGCTGGTGCTACTGGTGGGCAAGATCATGGGGATGTGGGTGTTTGAGGCACTTGTGGGGGCCACATGCATTGTCCTGGGGCCTTGGGCTCACCCACATGGACATGACATGCTGCTGGGCAGGCAGCAGCGGCCAGTTCCTGACACTGGGACCATGACTTCCTACCGTGCTGTGTCCTTGAAATAAAGAGTTGAAGGGGAACTTTGCTTCTCCATACCTTTCAGAGATTCTGTAAGCACCTAATTCCCATACCCAGTCCCTTTCTCATTGAAATACCTGGTGTGGTTTCTATTTCCTGCTGTGGATCAAGAGTGAGTGCGCCACTGAAATCAGAAGGTGGAGGGCAACATGGAGACGATTGTGAACATGACCATGTATATCTACCATTCTAGAGGGACAGAACCTTAATATTTCTAAAAGTAAGTTTTATTGAGGATAATTCAAAAATAATAGTCACCCCTTTAAAATGCAATTTTATCACTTTTAAGTACATTAAAATATGGAATAATTCTGTCACTTTCCAAAATTCCATTGTGTTCCTTTATAGTTAAGCCCTTGGCAGTCCTCCTCTGTTTTCTGTCCATACAGCTTTGCCTTTTCTGGAGGGCTGTGTAAATGAAACCATACAGTATATAGCCTTTTTAGTAGGGCTTCTTTTTGTTCTGTGGCATGCTTTTGCCATTCATTCATGTTGTGATATTGGTCAGTGGTCCATGCCTTCTTATTGCTGAATAGTAGCCATTGGATTCAGAGTTTTTTTAAAATCCATTCACCAGTTGAAGAGCATTTGGTAAACTTAACTTATTCAAATCCCCAGCAGGTAAGATAGAAAAAGGGAAGCATTTAAAATAATGTTGTATTAACCATACATGGCAAATATTTGGTGCTCAGATACCTACCTCTGTTCGGGAGGAAGAAGATGGAAGGTCACTTCTATTTATCTCTCTATTGGAGACCCTGAACTAGAGGGTTTTAAAGCTTGTGCCTCAAGAGCATGCTGTCAGTGAGGCCCCCAAGGGGGCCTCAGTCAGTTAAACATCTGACTCTTGTTTTCCGCTCAGGTCATGATCTTATGGGTCGTGATAGCTGAGCCCAGGATTTGGCTCGACACTCAGCGGGGAGTCTGCTTGAAGATTCTCTCCCTCTGCTCCCCACCTCTCCCCCACTCTAAAAGAAAGAAATCTCAACAACAACACCACAGTCAGTTCCTGGGTTGATTGTTCCTTTATAAACATTGCCTGGTTAATTGTCTGAACTACAGTGGCAACGAAGCTATCAAGAGACCACATACCCTATACACTGCCCCCCCCCATCTAGCAAGATCAGAGAGACTTCTCATAAGGCCCCTAAGTACTGACCACTAGCATTTAGCCAAATGAGCTTCAGTTAGAAAATTGCAAAATTGGATTTTTAAGTAAGCATGTATAATCTCTCCCTCTCTCCCCCAAGGGAGGAGATTAGTTTACAGATAAAGGAGGGAGGCAGATATAAAAGATTCAGCTGAATTTTGCCTCAAGAAGAATTTCTATGCCCTTGGTGGATTCGTCATTTTAGCACTGAACTTTTGAACCACTTAATGACATAGGATGCTGGCAGTTTGACATCCTCTGACATTCAAGTTGAAGCCAGGCCGGTATAATCCCCTCAGCCCATTTTTATCATCTCTTCATCTCTATAAAACATAAATGTATGAGTAGATGTGACTGAGAGTATTTAGCAGGCATGGGATGGTGATTAATTTTGGAAGACCAAGTAATATGTTGTTTTGATCCTTTGAATAATTAACACACTTGTGTGTTTGATCAAAATACGTGACACATGTTTATTTGATTCCAACCATTTAATGAAGGAGTGAGACAGCTATCACTGACTTACAGCAATTAAAAATCACCTTATTGAATTCTGTAATAATGTTGCAAAATTGAATTTCAAACGGTCATTACACAGGAAATGTTGATCACATTTGTTAGAATTTGTAACGAGGAAGTTTGTGGGTGATGAGATTCCCCCTCCCTACCCCACTCCCCATCCTGTCACAAGTTTGATTGTATCTCCTTCCCTGGTCCTATAGAAAAGACTTTTTCCCTCTTTGAATCATGGCCTTTGAAGCACTTAATCTTAGAAGCATCGTTAGGGGTCCAATGGCTACTCTCCATTGGTTGCCATCCAATGGATGGCACTCCAACTAGAGTGGCTGACTCTTGCCGAAAGTCCACACAGCTGGCCTGTGGGAGACAAGATGGGTATCTGGACTTCCTCTCTCCCAAGCCAGTGCCTTTCCTGTACACCAGACCATCTCCTCTATCTAGTAGGGTTCTTTTCAGTTACAAAAACCGAGAATCCAACAATTAGTGGCTCAAGCTATAAATAGAGTCTTCTCACACAGTGAGAATTTTGCCAATAAGTACTAACATGTTTGGTATAGCAACTCATGAGGGCCTCAAAGATACAGGCTTCTGGAAACCGTCTGGAAGTTCCTCAAAAAATTAAAAATAGAACTACTGTATGACCCAGATATCTCACTTTTGTGTATGTAGCCAAAAGAATTGAAACCAGGATCTCAGATAGTGATGATTATTCAGAATAGCCAAGAGATGAGCAACCTAAATGACCATTAGTGAAGGAATGAATAAAGAAAATGTGGTATATACATCTGATGGACTGGTATTCAGCCTTTAGAAAGAATAAAATCCTGTCACTTGCTGCAACATGGATGAGTCTTGAGACCATGATGCTGAGTGAAGTCAGCTGGTCACAGGACGAATACTGCATGATTCGGTTGATACGAGGTATCTGAGGAGTCAGTCTCAAACAGGAAGCAGACTGTTTGTTGCTAGGGGCAGAGAGGTGGGGGGAGGGAGAACTGAAGAGATGCTAGTCAAAGAGTTTAGAATCCCAGTCATGCAAAAGGGAAAGTTCTAGAAATCTGTGCAACAGCATGTGTGTAGTTAATAATACTGTACACCTAAAACTTTGCCAACAGGGTACATTTCATGTGTTTTTAATCATGTAAAAGTTGATTACTTCTCCTAAAATATGCATGTGTATGTGTGGGTTTCTTCTATTCTTCTTGCTATTGGCTTTTATTCTTACATGTGTCCCTTCATGATTGCAGTGTGACAGCTACAGTGCCAAGCATTACATCCCCACACTGGTATCCTTTAGACTGTAGGAAGAGGTGGAGGCTCTTCTAAAGACTTATTGTTTTCAAGACTATGTCGGAAGGTTGGCTCCCCCACCCCGCCCCCTATATACTTCTCCTGTTATATCGTAGCTAAAACTGGATCATGCCCCCATGCAAGATCTATAACTTGCTGTTGGTATTTCCAACATGGCAACATGGTATTTCCAACATGGCAATATGGTATTTCCAACATGGCAACTGGATTTCCTTGATGGCTTCAGAGTAATTGTGAGTCCCTCTCTGTGGCCGTGGAAGAGTGTGCCTTACCTGAGTCAAAGGGATCTCGACACTAGGAATCTCAAAATTGATTTTCTGTTCAACAAGGAAGAAGAGGGCATCTGCAGATACAGAGGTCAGTAACAGATGGTGTTCGCTGGACCCCTCAGTCTGCCCCAAACAGCTTTTCTTCATGCAGAAATCATCTCCATCTTCCTAAGACTTTTCTAACCCAACCATTTCATCTTAGAGGCCAGATTCTTTGAGGGTAGACCCTATCTTTGAATCTCCTTTGAAGATTCCAAAATATTTAGGAAAGTACTCAGCACTTAATAGACATTCTGTAAATATTTGGTGAATGAATGTGGGTGATATGACCCAT
Source organism: Mellivora capensis (assembly GCA_004024625.1). Taxonomy (NCBI): domain Eukaryota; kingdom Metazoa; phylum Chordata; class Mammalia; order Carnivora; family Mustelidae; genus Mellivora; species Mellivora capensis. The sequence goes on from PISX010007412.1 coordinate 45,629, forward strand.
GTGTACTGTTCATAGCTAAAGGATATGCTTCTTCCATATTCTCATCTCTATTCCTTACCCTTCCCTAGAGATTCTGGAAGACCCGGTAGAAGTAGGCTTAACCTATTGTGTGGCATATGAGTTACATACACTGATGTGACAGAAGATTCATTAATGGCCAACATCCTGTACCTTTCCAGGACCTTGTCAGTCCATTCCTAGCCATTGGCCTTGACTACCTATCCCAAAGGTACTAGAATGTAGTAGTGGAGATTGTATGTGGAACTCTTACTATAACCACTGAGGGCATCCCCTGTAGGTTCTGACACTAGGAGAACCATGGCTTGATCAACAGGGTTTTTTCCTTCTGCTCTTCTGGCTCTTGGTCTGGAAGGAAAGTAGTCCATCCATCAGGCAAATGTACAAGATATGCCTCTTAGCTAACCAACTCTCAGGACTTACTAAGAATCTGAAGGCTCAGGTTCTTATTTGTGCGTGCAGATACACTACTCCCTCTGAAGTTTGCTTTGGGTCTCAGCATAGTAAGACAGTAATTATCCATCTACTCTGGTATCTCTTCATTCATCAAACATCGAGTTACTGTGTGCTGGACATTGAATGGAGGACTCCTTAGTTTAGCAGATTTTCATAACCTAGTAGTAGAAACTGAATTGTGCCCACCTCCCCTTGCAAATTCATGTGTTGAAGCCATAACCCCAGATATGACATTATCAGGGAGGTGGTGTCTTTAGGACCCGGCTAAGGTAAATTAGGTCATAAGGGTGGAGCCCTCATCCTGGATCCTAATCCAATAGGACTGGAGTCTTATAAGAGGAGAAATCTCTCTCTCTGCCTTGTGAGGACCCCCAAACCAGGAAGGGCACTCTCACAGAACCTAGTCATGCTGGTAACCTGCTCTCCATCTTCCAGCCAGCCTCTAGAACTGTGAAAAAATAAATTCTCTTGTTTACACCACCTTGTTCATGGTATTTTGTGAAGGCAGCCTGAGCGGACTAAGGTACCCAGCTTCTTGACTCCCTGCATATTTCACAATAGTTAGAATTTTTTTTTTAAATGTCTTGAGATGAGAAGCAGGAGAAATGGTTTATAGCCAAGAGACATTTCCAGGTTAGTATTAAAAGACAATGTAGGTCCTGGGGGTATGTGACTGCAAATCTACCTGTGGCCTGTAGCAATTAAGATGATCATCTGTGAGATGTCATGGAAGTTGAAGACATGTTTTTATGGAATTCTCTTTTTTTTAAGATTTTATTTATTTGACAGAGAGAGAGACAGCCAGAGAGGGAACACAACAGGGGGGTGAGAGAGGGAGAAGCAGGCTTCCTGCTGAGCAGGGAGTCCAATGCGGGGCTGGATCCCAGGACCCTGTGATCATGACCTGAGCGGAAGGCAGATGCTTAACGACTGAGCCACCCAGGTGCCCTTTTGTGATATTCTAGAAGGCTGTTTGTTCTGTCTCCCATGGCTAAGAGCACCTTTTGGTCTTGTAAAAAAAAAAAAAAATCCACATTTTTCTGCCCTTTCTTAACATATCAACAACAAATATAACCATCCACACTGAACTAAGCCCTGTATGCATTTTTTCAAGGGCTCCTTGATCTCGGTTTCTGGCGGTATCATTGGGCTCTCCTACTACAAGGCATGACGGTGTGATTTCCTCTGCAGCTTTGGGGGATTCGTTTCAGTTTATTCTCCCTTTCCAAGAACTTGTTTCTCCTTCCGTGCTACTTCTCTTTCTCCTTCTCTCTCCCTTTTTGTGGGTGGTAATTAAGTTTTGTTTTCTTGATTGCATGCTTTTTTTGTTTTGTTTTGTTTTGTTTTAGAGAGAGAGATCCTGAAGCAGAGAAGGGTTGGAGGGAGAGGAAGAGAGAATCTCAAGAAAACTCCCCACTGAGTGTAGAGCCCAACATGGGGCTGGATCTCACACTTGAGCTGAAATAAAGAGTCAGATGCTTAACCAACTGAGCCACCCAGGTGGCCCAGGGTGTTGCTTTTATAAGAGAGAGATGGAATATAGCTGAAGGTTCCAGATCTACTTTCTAGGGGGCTGGTAGGGTGTGTCTCAGGACCTTTAAAGGGTTTCATCATTGGAATAAGCAGGTCTTTGGGGGTAGCCTTAGGAGTGGTCACTCTGTTGCCTCCCTTCTCTCCCCTCCCCCCCAGCCAGTGTGGCTTTGTGACATAAACACCCGCACCCAGAGTGTTGGGGAGGGAGCCACCTTGGATTTGACAGGTGTGAGCCGGAGCCATATGAAAAAATTCCGTACCGGGTGGTATAATCTAGTCTATTCTGCATCAGTAGTCAAAAGTTTAAGCCCTTTGAACCCGGTGAATGAAGGGGCTTAAAACCCTACCGAGTTTCGTAGGGGTTTTTTCCTCCTCTCTCTGCCTTCCTATCACTGCTGTTGCCACGAAGGGAGGAAGTCAGATCTGAACCAGAGGAGAAGAATTGAAGAGATTGCAGCAATGCGGTATTGTAATTTTTAGTATTCTGGTTTTTGGGGTGTTTCCTCTTCTCCTATAAAGTGGCTCCAGATTTCACAACCCACCTCTCTTTTCCCCTTGCTGGCCTACGCCCATGGAATTATACCAGGAGCAATGAGCTTTTCACCATCTTCCTGGCTTACATTTTTATTTGCCCACAATGAATAACTCTTCTCCGAGGTGATTTATCCACTGCCTCAGATGACGTTCCCTTTCCTAAGATGGAAAGTCAGCGCTCCGAGATTTATGATCTTGGGGAAAGAATGTTATGGAAGAAAAGAGTACAATCTTTTTTCACATATACTCTGGGCTTTGCCTGAATTAATCAGTGAGTTCTGTATCCCTTTTGCAATTTGAATTGAATTTTGTGGATGGTTTGTGGTGCTACACAGTGCGGGGGCTTACTGGGTGCTAAATCCAGATTGTAAATTTTTAAGTTTTTGGTAATGAAGATAGGTGTGAGTTACTAACCGGGCAGAATATAGATTGTGTGTGTGTCTGCGTGAATAAGAAAGCGGTAGCAGGAAGTCCTGGTTGTGGTTTTTTGGACTCTGTGGATCCAAGACTCAAACAACCACTTCTCTAACACGTGAACATACTTTACCAGTAACCAGTTGGCTGGACATCCTCTCTCCAGTTCACCTCAGGACCATAGCTCTCCCTGGCCCTTGCGGATATTAAAGCAACATGGGTCATGTGATGGGCTCTGTGAGGTGACAAGCGTGGTCAGGTGTCATGTGACACCCCATCACCACCATCTTGTTTCTCCTTCCACAGAGTGCTCCCCCATCCCTCCCCCAGAGCCCCAGCCCCTTTACTCCGTCATTTCCCCCGCCCTCCGCTTGCAGCCAGCTAAGTGGACACTGGACTGTCCTGATGTCCCATTTGCCTCTCTCTATTGGCTACACTAATCCCAGCAAATGACCTCATTGTGAATAAGTATTAGAAGAGTGGGAGAAGGACAGACACATGGAGGAAAAGGAGACCATAACCTTTTAGGAAATGAAATTCAACATACTGGAGAACTGGAGATTCTTAAAACCATGGGATTATTCCTCAGGGTGTCCCACAGCTCTCTCCACATTTTCCTTGATCTCCTCCATTTATTTCCTTTCAAAAGAACAAGAAATATGTGTAACTTTGTTTTTTAAAGTTATTTTAAAATTCATATTGCGGAGGTATTAAATCTCAACTTCTTCTAGTGAACGTAGAGTATGGAAGCCACGTTACCAGCTTCAGAGAATTTTGTGGATTACTCTGGAAATGGCCCTCCTCCATGAATGACGTTGTGTTTTGGAAAACGTGTTTTAGATTCCACATCTTTCTTTTCAATGGACTTTGTACTGAAATGCGGGGGCAGCTTGTAGTTCTGACTTAAAAATGAAATATATTCTGTAATTCAAGGAGAAAAGGACTCTGTTGGGGATTGTGACGTGTTCTCATGGTAGACTGATACCATTTGCGTGTTCTGAATTGAGAAAAGACACAGAAGCAGGGGAAGGGGACCACTTTTATGTTTACCTGCCTTTTTGCATTCTGCTCGAATGCATTTTTAGAGCTAAAAACTTTTATTTAGAATGAACTTACGTATAGAAAATCCCACAATGGGGAAAATAAGCACCCGTTTTAGATGCTGCTCTGTGACATCATGGTTTGTACTTAGGTGAGTGGAGACTCTTGTGCTAGGCAGAGTAAGGGACAGTTGTCACACGGTTGCTTCCAGAAAGCCTTTATTAAAACATCAGAGTGCCTGCCTCACAAAAGCAAGCTTTTGATTTATATCCTTTTGAACCCAGATTCTTTGAAGAAGCAGTCAGTAGAACATAAAGTACAAAATAATAATAAAGACAATGAAGGGCGCCTGGGTGGCTCAGTGGGTTAAGCGTCTTGACTTTGTCTCAGGTTGTGATCTTAGGGTCCTGGAATGGAGCACTGCCCCCACCCCGGACTCCCTGCTCAGTGGGGAGTCTGCTTGTCCTTCTTCCTCTGTCCCTCCCCCGGGGGCTGGATGGTGGTGGTGGTGGTGGTGGTGGTGGTGGTGGTAGGATGCCTCTCTGGGATGCCTGCCGGTGGTGGTGACAGGGCAGTCTGAAACCCACCCCCTTCTCTGCCCGCGATGGGGGTAGGCAGTATCAGTGCTCTTGATCGGAGTCCTTTCCTGGTGGAAATGTTAGAATCATATGAGATCACGTACTTGCAGTGTTCAGCCCAATGCCTGGTACATAGTAGGTGCTCAGTGGTAAGCTCTTATTCACACTGTTCTTTGCAAATCCCTGTCTGCAATATGAGTGTCTTGAGAAACCCCCAAGAGCCTATGTTCCTGGGCTATCCTGAGTTCCTCGAGGGAGATTCATTTCTCTTTTGTTAGTCTTTCAAAAGGGTAGTCTGCATGTAAATGGCGACAAATACGTTTGTATGGTGAGGCAAGATTTATAGAGGGCTTTCATTAATGACTCATTCAAATAGGATTTTCCCCCCCCATGTAGCTGATTTAATAATCATCAAGGCCGTTTTGTTGCTGGTGTCTTGTCTGGGTTCTCTTTGATGAGTTCTAAAATCAACTAGCCCGGGGTGGGCCCCGGGTCACTGGGCAAAAGTCAAGTGAGGTGGAGAGCAAATGTACGTGTATGCATATATATGTATACGTGTATGTGTATGCATACACATACACAAGAATTTTAGGAATTCTTAACAACTATGAAATTACAGATAATGTATAGGTAAAGTGGCTTTTTAATTGGACAGTACATCTTTGATATGTTCCCATGTCAGTATAGAGATTGTTTGTATCTCTTTTTAACAACTACAGTCAACCCTAGGATTGTATCATGATTCAGGGAATGCTGTGCCTTATTTAACCAGACCTTATGAGAGACATTTAGTTGTTCGGTTTTTCTTTTACAAATAAGGTTCTGCTCCTATTTTTCTTTTCCTTTTTTAAAGGCTTTTATTTATTTGAGAAAGTGCGCATGCGTGCACCAGCAGGGGTTGGGGCAGAGGGAGAGGGAGAAGCAGGCTCCCAGCTGAGCGGGGATCCTGGGATCATGACCTGAGCTGAAGGCAGATGCTTAACCGACTGAGCCACCCAGGGACCCTCTGCTCAAATTTTTCACACTTAATGCAACCATGTCTCATACAACAGAACTGTCTAGCAGTGGAATTTAAGTGGAATTCAGTCAACAAATGTGGGAATTAAAAATTCTGGGGGCGCCTGAGTGGCTTGGGTCATGATCCCAGGGTCCTGGGATCAAGCCCCACATCTGGCTCTCTGCTCAGCAGGAAGCCTGCTTCCCACCCCCAACCCCTCTCTCTCTGCCTGCCTCTCTGCCTACTTGTGATCTCTGTCTGTCAAATAAATAAATAAAATCTTAAAAAAAGAGATTTTGCTAAGTATTAGCAAATTGCTCTCAAAGACTGAGACAAATTTATACTTCCACAACAGTGTGTGAGGGCTACTATTTTCCTATACTTTTGCCATGAGAAATGAATATCAAGTGCCTATCCTCTTTTCAGTTTTTATTTTATTTTTAATATTTATCTTTAAGCTCTGTGCCCAACTAGGAGTTGAACTCATGACTCTGAGATCAAGAGTCACACATACCACTGACTGAGCCAGCCTGACTCCCCTCTGGTTTTTAATTTTAGGAGAAAATTGGTGTCTTGTTTTAATTTTCTATTTTTATACTATGAATGAAGTGAAGAATGTGTTTCACATTTAGCCATTTGTGTTTCTCTTGTTTTAAGTGTCTTGTTCACAGCCTTTGCACATTTTTCAATTCACTTGGACTTTCTAATTAATATTTTATAAGCATTCTTTTTATATTAAGCCAATTAGTTCTTCATAATGTGGGGCAGGTATTTTGTCCACGTCTTGGGTGCACTTCAGAGATAAGAAGTAATGCAGCAATTATGGCTACACTCACTACTGCAGAATCTTTTCCCATGAAGAGGATCCCTTAGCTTGAATCGGGTTGAGTCAGACTCTTCCTTACATCCTTTCGTAATCTAGTGTTAGTTTCAAATGAGGCTCCAGAATTGTGTGTGTTGCTGTCTAGGGACACCCCCGGGATGAACCAGCATATTGCTCTGTGTTTGTGTTGGCTGTTTTGAAGGGAGGTTCAGTAGCTATGGGAATATCTGTGAGCAGAGAGAGACTCTTGTCTGTCTTAGAAACATGATTCTAGCAAGAACCAAGTGGTCCTCTCGTTAAGAGCATTGGCTACACGGAGCCCTTGCTATCCCTGCTCTCATCTCCTCCCTGGTCCTACTCCTTGCTCTGAAGGAAATGTGGAAGTGTGTATAGATGGACTCACTGGACATTGGCTCTGGTTTGGACCCCCTCTCTCCATCCAGGGTCTGTTGTTGCTGGTTTTTAAGACAGTTTTATGCAGAATACTAATTAACCTGCAAAAAATAACAGTGGTTCATCTCTCAAAAACGAAGCACTTAGGGGCACCTGGGTGGCTCAGTCCTTAAGCGTCTGCCTTTGGCTCAGGTCATGATCCCAGGGTCCTGGGATCGAGCCCCGCATAGGGCTCCCTGCTTGGCAGGAAGCCTGCTTCTCCCTCTCCCACTCCCCCTGCTTGTGTTCCTGCTCTTGCTGTGTCTCTCTGTCAAATAAATAAAATCTTTAAAACAAAATAAACAAAAAACCAAAAAAAAAAAAAAAAGACCACGAAGCACTTAATATCAGAAGTTAATTTTTTCAGTTCTGAAGGCTTTAGATTATGGATGGCATGATAAAGTAACCAGTTAAACATCAATTTCAGCAGAACATCACATACCATGGGTTATTTTTAAACTTGCATGAGCAGTGATTGTTTTGTGATCATGCTTTATGAATGGGACGAAGACTTAGTGTACAAGAGTACAACATTTGTCAGAATGTCTACCCGAGTAACAGAAAACCTAGCTTCGAGATCCCGTGTAGCGGTCTGGGTTGTACAGGAGAAGTGGAAACTGCATCAGGGTGAGCTTAAAAAGAAAACAAACAACCAAAGAAAACAGGGGTTTAGTATTTAGAAGAGTGTAGGTCCCACCAGAGTACATTTACACCTTAAAATTCACTGTCTTCTTTTTGTGCTAAACACGATAACCCACAGTTCTGATAATAGTGCTCACTGCACGTGTTCACGGTCCCCTAGGGTGACTACAGCTGTCTCACAAATTTGCCTTTGAAGTTTTCACTGAATGAAGCATTTGAAAATGGGGCAATGCAGAGTGCGAAAATGTGACAGTTTTTCAAGTAGAAGACATAGTAAGCCTCATTTGGATTTTACGGTGATGGGAATAATAGGGGGAAATATGAATGGTTACAATTACCCTCTTAGATCCTAAGTATCAATTCACATGTGAATAAAAGTAGAAAGAAACCTCCTTTGAATACCCTCGATCACAGTGGCTAGAGAAATGGACATACATAATGCAAATTAAGAAGCGGAGGAAATGCCTGCTATTTGAGCCAGAAGGTGTTGAGTGGAGATCGTAGCTTTAATAGTGTCTCATTGCTGCTTCCTCATCGTAGAATTAAGAGCTGTGGTGGTTTTGTTCTGGTTTGTTTCTTTTTTTCTTTTTTCCCTACAAAACACTATCCACCTGTTTCTCCCTGATGCTTTTCTGTTCGTTAGTAGTTACAAAATCTGGATGTCACGGAAATAGACCAGAACTCTTTTTAAGTTAAGGGAAAAGTCCAAAATTGCCCAAGCTTTGCATTGTTTCTAAAATTCCTGATGTGCTTACAGCACTAAATCATTGGCTCTCTTTTGAGACTCAGGAAATAATAATCCAGAAACTCGGCCTTTTGGAGTGAAATGGCGTAGATTTGCATGATTTAAAGATCCTGGAGCGCTGGGATGCGGTGGTGTACATCCTGATAGGTGCCTCGGGACACAGGGAATCCTCGGTGAATGTGGGTGAGTGTGGCCTGCAGAGAACAGTGTCTGCGGAGGAGTCCTTGATGCACTTTGCTTTTTCCATTATTCATGATGCGGGCCCTTTTTGCCTGCAAAGAACAGTAAATGCCTCATGCTTTTAATGACTTGTGAATCAAAACTGTTCTGTGGTTTGCAGTGCCCCTGGTTATTTATTTCCTTTGTGTTATCATACCCTTCCAAGAATTCCATGGGAAAGAATCAGTTGGGATTTTCTAAATGAGAGGCATAAATGATTAAAATGGACGGATGAAATTCAGAGTCAGAATGAAAGGACCGCCTGGTGGGGCCACTGATGAAAATACCATCTCCCTCTTCCAATCAAAGTTTATAGCTTTCCATTTCCGTTTTTGGGCTGTCAGGTGGAATTCCCAGAACCTGATCTAATGTTGAGAAAAGATGGTTTGTTTCTTCAGCTTGTGCCTACACAGGTTCTTGAAAACAGTTGTCATCTGTCCATGCTTGTGGACAAGGCGGTGCTGTGTCCTCACGAGGTGCTCGGGATTGGGTTTGGAGAACCGGAGGGGCCGGTAGTCCCATCTCCTGCTCGTCTTCCCTGGGTGCCGGGCTTCTCACACGCCTGCTTGTTTTTCTGTGCTGTCCCCTACAGCCCCTGTGGCCTTCGGTGTTTACAGCGGTGCTTCTCCAAGGCTGGACCGCATCAGAAGCGCCTGGAGGGCTTGGCAGAGTACTTGTTCTGGGGGGCCGTGGGGGAGGAAATGGGAAGTTACCCAGTGGGCTTAGGGTTTCAGTTTGGAAGTTGAAAAAATTCTAGAAAACTGTTGCCCATCGGAGTAAATACAGGTGACACTGTTATACTTAAGAACAGTTTAGATGGTAAAGCAAAACAAAAAAAAATGAGTTGGGTATCAAGGAATATGTTTCTCATAACCCATGTTATACTGTACACTAAGGTCTCTCATTGTACCATATATAAATTATACTTCAATTAAAAAAAAGAAGCCAAGAAACCCCCAAACATCTACAGTTCTGGACTCGTTGGCCCCAGAATTGGAGTCTGTAAGTCTGGGATGGGCCCCTAGACTGGGTTATCTCTGACGGTTTTCTTGATAGTCTTCGTCGTCAAGTTCCCAGTGATGCTAAGGCTGCAGGTCCGGGACCACACATTCCCTAGGCCTGAGTCAGAGCTTCTTTCACAGCTGCTCTGCATGCCTTCATTACTTTGCATCTTTTTTCCTATCTCTTTCAAGTGTTCTGGTGCAGAACTTGTGGAAATAGCAAGGCAGTCTTAGCAGTTAGTGGCGTCGTGTAGAGTCTGAAAGCCTTCTCTAACGTAGTGCCATCGGCCTGAGTTTCATTGCGTTTACTCTCTGAATAAAGGTATTTACCATCTGCAGAATCAGAAGAAATCCATCACCCAGCATGAAGCATAAATCAATAATAATTTAAACTGTGGCTAGAGGAAGTCAGAGTTGTATTCTTGGTGTCCCTCCATGGTTACAATAGAAGCAAATCCCAAGATCGTAGAATTCCTTTAAGTTTTTTGGTCCAGAATCCTTTTATTACTCTTGGTCACCCCCCAGGACATCATTCCTTCATCATTTTGTTTCTGACGTGACAGTTTTCATAAAAGTGTCCTTTTGTGCTTTATTAGGAATTGTCGGATTTCCAAAATGACCTCTTCTCAGTGAGCTTTGGATTACTAAGGAGTTAAGGAAAGATAGGCCTGGCGGTGGCCTGTGAAGACCGTGGCAAAGCTTACCCATAGGGTTGTAGAGGAGGGAGGAATTGTTCCTGACCTAGGGTCACTGGAGTCTGTATCATAGCATGGAGCTGTGTTTGCAGAGAAAGGACAAGTGGTAGAAGGCAGAGAAATGAACGGGGAGGGCGTGGAAAACATAGAGCAGTGCTATCCAACGCAATAGGCTGCGATGATGGGAATGTTTGTACGCTGACCAAAATGGTAGCCCTGGCCATGTGTGGCTGGCGAATACTTAAAGTGTGGCCAATGCCGTTGGGGAAGTGGATTTTAAATTTTATTTATTTTTAGTTGGTTGGCATAGTTCTGTGTGGCCAGTGGCAATTGCCCTGGGCAGTAAGAGGCTAGTGGGGGCCGTGAGGATTCCGCCGACTGTCTAGGCAGAAGGGAGTTCTGGTGAGGAGCAGGAAGGAAAGGGAGAAAGGGATAGGTTGAGGAGGGCCTTACATGTTGGGCTGACTGCATAGTAGGTCTCTCCCGGCAGTGGAATGGCATTGAAGACTTTAGAACAGAGAAGAGGGTATTTGGGGAAGAACATTCTCGTGGTACAACACAAGGCAGCATGTGAGAAGAGGGAGCAGAAGAGTCTGCACACTGTTAGGATCATACAGTTAAATGTCTGAGGTCTAGGGTGCAATGGCAGAGGTGAAGGAGGGGAGATGTGTTGACCAGGCAGGTAGGTCTCTGGATGGCGGGGCGCTGGGAGGTGTCCAGGCACCTGCAGGCCTCAAGTCTGGTTGACGGGCAGGAGTGTGGTGAACAAAGTGGAGAAGTCAGGAAGCTGGTGGGGGCCTTCCTGGGTCTGTGTTGGATCAGAGAGGAGGGAAGGTGAGACGATAATGGCTTTCTCTCCCATGAAGGCTACCCGCCTGCACGAATCTTCTGCACTATGTTATGCTGCCCATGGCCTACTGGTGACTCCCGTGTGCAGGCCATTTCTGGCCAGTCCAGTTTCGCTTCTGGCTCCACCTGCTGCCTTCAGTGCTTGCTCGCTTCCTTACCCACCGGCCGCCATCTTACTGCTTTCCCTGGGCCCCTGTTGTAGCTCACCGTGTGATCCCATGGGGGGACCCCAAAACCAAACCACGGTTTGCCCAGCAAGGCCTTGGGTTCCAAGAGAACTACAATCATTTTCGTATTCCTCTACTGTGCCTCAGAGAGAGTCTGATGTGCCTACTTACTGAAGGAAGGAAGAGGAGGGACCCTTCCTGGAAGCTATAGGGGAGAATCCATGTGCTTCCCTTTTCTGGCTTCTAGAGGCTGCCTGCTTTCTTTGGCCTGTGGCCCCTTCCTCTGTCTTCATCGTGTGGACTGTCCTTTGGTTGGCACACCCCCTTCTGACCACAGTCAGGGAAGGGTCTCCAATTTACGGGATGCCTATGATTCCACTGGAAAACCCAGGACTCTCTCCTTGTTTCAAGGCCCTTAATCACCTCTAGAAGGCCTGTTTTGTCACAGAAGGTAACATTCACAGGTCCCGGGATTAGGATACGGACCTCTGGGGACACTATTATCCTGCCTACCGCAGATGGCTCAAGGGGCAGACGGTGAGCAGGCCGGTGATGCACGAAGTGGAGTTTCCGGACAAGGCTGACCTTAAGCTAGAAATTAGAGGTCATCAGTGAATAAATGGTGGAAAGCCCTGGCATCAGGTGGGCTCCCCAAGGGAATGAGTCTGAGCGATAAGGTTAAAGCCATGTGCTGTCCGGCCTCCGCCAAAGTGCCTAGACATTGGTACTGCTCCTTCTCTTAAAATGTCCCCTCCTTCCTCTAGCTGCCCTGAGCACTGCCCTTTGGTAACACTTAGCTCCGAGTGTGCCTCTCTGGTCATCCAGGCCACGACCTTCCTTCTGCTCTTGTTTGACTTTGCATTGTGTGTTCTTTTGTTTATATTTTTATTCTCATTTTCTTCATAACAGCTTTATAAGGTCTAATTCACGTGCTGTGCCACTCCCTCATTTAAAATGTACCATCCCGTGGGTTTCACTGTTTCTGCAGTTAAGTCCCACTATCACCACAGTCAACTTTAGAACATTTTCCTCACCCCCAAAAGGAACCGTGTAGCCTTCAGCTGTCACCCCTTATTCTGTCCATCCTCCCAGTCCCTGCCAGCCACTAACCTGCTTTCTTCCTGCATCCATCTGCCTGTTCTGGACGTCTTCTAGAGTGGAACCATGTCATATGGGATCTTTTATGATTGGCTGTCCTTTTCATTTTAAAGATTTTTTTTTTTTTTTTTTAGAGAGAGAATGAGAGAGGGAGGCTATGGGGGGGTGGGGCTGAAGGCGAGGGAGAAAGAGGCTTCCTGCTGAGCAAGGAGCCTGATTTGAGGCTCGATCCGAGGACCATGACCTGAGCTGAAGGCACACAGTTAACCAACTGACCATCCCAGGCACCCCCTGTCCTTCTCATTTTAAATCTGGATTCTGTCCTTGCATGTTCAGGTTGTCCCCATTTTTTCCTTTGGTTTCATTCACTCATTCCTTAACACGTTTTCTTCCTGAGTGTGTGTGATAAAAATCAGCCTTCGTTTTGAGATTCTACAACCGAAAACCGGAATTAGACAGGAGCTCTAATGGGAGACTGTCACGAAGGAGTTTCAGCTCAGGGAAGCTGACTGCCGTGAGTCCGTGCCTCGGTTCCTGGCTGATGATACTGATCACAGCATTCTTTCTCCCACATCCCAGAGGTGGTGGCTTTTTTCTTTTTAAGATTTTGTTTATTTATTTGACAGAGACACAGCAAGAGAGAGAGCACAAGCAGGGGGAGTAGGAGAGGGAGAAGTAGGCTTCCTGCCAAGCAGGGAGCCTGACGCAGGGCTTGATCCCAGACCCTGGGATCACAATCGGAGCTGAAGGCAGATGCTTAACGACCAAGCCACCCAGGCACCCTATCAGAGATGGCTTCTAGGTGTGTGGCAACCCGCAGCCCTAAGTAGCCAGCCCGAATAATCCGTGTTCCGCTGCTGAGAGAGCTCTGACATTCCAGTTCCAACGGGAAAGCAGATACGCAGTCGCAATAAATCCAGTCGATGAGAGCCAGATCGGGCGCCTGCAGGGAGCTAGGAATTCCTTGTTAGGAGGGAGGTACCAGCTCTGCTGCTGGGAAGCATGGTTGAACAAAGTCTCAAGGAGGAGGTGGAACTTACAGGTTCCACCCAGGGCTGGCGTAGGGGCCAGGGGAGATCTGTACACTCTACAGCAGATTACCAGCTTGTCAAATGCAGACACCACATCTTAAGCATCCTTAAGTCTTCAGGATCTAGTGTGGGTGTTCAAGGCAGTTGGGGGGCTGGTAATTCTTGCAACGTTGGCGCCTGCTCTCCATTTTGCCCATCTGAAGGAGGTCTTTTATGTCTTAAACCCTTGCTTTTCCTCATACCAGAACCTAGGGAGGCTAGAATGGGTCTGGCACGAGTTCTGTCCCTCCCTCTTCTGGGCCTTCTAGAGAACTCAAGTAGCTGCGGACGGCAGCCCACTGCTCATGTGCACTCTGCTGCTTTGTACTTGTCCCCTGTGCTTCTCCGATCTGCATGGGACCCTTGGCTGAGATTTGTTTTGGAATGTCTCAGAATCCCTTCCTGGTGCAGTCCTGGATTCTAGAAGTGATTCTAGAAGATTCTAGAAGTGATGCTCCCTCATGGGCAAGGCCGTGGGCTATGCGGGACACCTGGACCTTTACAGCCTCAGAGCCGTCTGGGTCCTTGTTGCGGGGGATGCCCTAGCAGAGGAGCTGGGCCAGCGTTACACAGCATCTGGAGGGCTGGCTAAGGGGATTCGGGTGCTGTAACAGAGGCTTCTAGATCGCCATGCCCGCTGGTTCCACCCAGTCCCTGTGTATAAGCCACGGGCTCCAGAGCGTGGTGGCTGCTCACTGAGCTTTACCTCTGGGCCGGGCTCGGGGCTCAGGGCTCTCCGTGCTTTGTCTTCTGTAGGCCTCTCAGCGGCCGCCGGAGGTGTGGGGTAGTTCCTTCTCCATTTCAGGGATGAGGAGACGGAGCCTGACAGGTGGAAGGTAGTGGACTCCGGGGTTCCATCGGGGCCATCCCCCTGGCTTCGCTGCCTCCCAGAGCCGTGGCAATTATGTTCTCTGTTTTGTGCCCTCTTCCTTTTCCTTCTTGATCGAGATTTTGATCCTGGTGCTCACCAGCTTCCGGTGGTGGCGGTAGGGGGTGGTTTGGAAATGAGGCCTGTGCTATTCGTGCAGCTTGCGCCTTGGGGACCAGCGCCCCACAACCTGGCGCGGCTTCGCTCTCACCCAGTCTTGGTGAGCTCTTGGCCGGGCTGGTAACTCAGTGCTGGGTTGGGTTGCAGAGCGCCCGACTCTTGCTGATTGAGAGAGTGTCCTAAAGCATGCGACACAAGCTCTTGGCTCTTGGGCATTCTCGTCACACGTGTGCCCACCCCACTCTTCCTGGTGGCGGCTGGTGCCCGAGGAGCTGAGGCATGGTTTGTGGCCTCCAGATGACTGCATGTGGCCGCCAAGACGGTCATTGGCACACTTGCTTCCAGTGCCCCAGCTGAACGATAATCCCCTCGCCCTTCACCACGGCTGTTGCTGCTGCTTTTCTTTTTTCTTTTCTTTTCTTTCTTTCTTGTTTTTTTTTTTTTTTTGGTACTTTTTAAGGTTTGCTTTGCACCTTCTCAGCTCCTTTCTTTTTTGCTTTCATTTCAAAATGGTTTCCAAGCAGCTACACGGAAATGAGAAAAGGACTGCATGTTTGCCATGAACGCTTCTCTCAAATGTTTTTTAAAGGAACACCTGTTGCGTCCTCTTGGCATAACTGTGTCTGATCATCCTGGCTGATGATGGATACCTCTCCCCACCCTCTCCCCCTTCCCAGAAGTGACTTCCTTCTGCTTTCCAGGGTGTGTTTTATTGAAAATGAACCTTTCTGCAGGTCGGCCCCTTTGCTCAGGAAGAGCATCTGTCCTTCCAGTCTATGAGAGCCAAGTGTGGCAAATGTGTGTGTATGTGTGGTTAGAGCCAGAAAGCCAGCGCGTCCCCTGGGAGGCGGCAGAAGGATTGTGATGTCAGTGGCAGCCAACTCCGCATCTCCAGAACGGCAGCAGGGACCGGTCTGCTGTGCGGACATGCTTGTACTTGAACCTGTCGAGGATTAGAGCCATCTCGTCCATCGGGTTCCCCCCCTCGCACAGTGGCCTCATCGTACCTACCTCCAAATGGCAAGATAAGGTCCCCTGATTACAGTGGTGGCACTCAAGACACAGGTGGTCACCTGGCACAGAAGACCGTACATGTGTGCAGCCTAGCCTTCAGCAGCTGCCCTGCGTCAGGGCCGAGGGGCGTCAGGAGGACAAGACATCATTCGAAGACATATGTCTGACATCAAGCTCTTTGGCATGACTTCTGACCGGAGGGGAGTGTCTGTCTGTTCAACCGAGAGACCCTCCACTCAGCGAAGATGGCCTGCTTTTGGAGAATTGGAGACAGGCACAAAAGAGACTCTTCTGGGGAAGAAATCCCACCAGTGCTAAGCGTGGGAAGGACAGTAGGTCATTAGCAGCAGCCACTTTACATTCATATGACAAAGCTGTATGTCTGTGTGTCCTCGGGGGAAATGATTTTTCTGAGCATGTGATAGTGCCTTGCACTTAATAGTCTGCGATGTAAATGTCTTACTGGGGAACGAGGGACAAAAATGCCAGGTGAATTTGCCGGACTGCTGGCCGTCTTTGTACGCCCTGCGCTATGCTGATGCTATTGACTTGGGTATGAAGCTGGCTTGGGTCTTTGAATGTGGTTATGCCGGTTTTCCGCACCTTGGACTGTTAGATCGGACTTCTTAGAATGTGAACTATTACTAATGTTGACATACACAATGGGGATCAAGGAATGATTGTGATAATTTGGTCCAATATGCTAGAAATACTGAGATGAGAAAAATGACTCGAGTTAAAAAGGGATGAAATACTTGGTTTTGTGGATTCCATAAAGGTCGTCCACACCAGAAATGCCGTTATTGTTAGAACAAAAAAATAAGTTTCAGTAGTTGGTCCCTGGGCACTTGTACCTCTTAGACGTGTAAACCCCCAGGCTTGTCTTCCAGTATTTACTGTATTTGTCTCCTTTCTCTTCCATTTACCTACTCTCCCAATCTCTCTGCCCTTCTAGCCTCTTGAGTGTTTCAACTTGACATTCCTCTTTTTTCTAGAGCCTCTCATTTTCTAGCAAACCACCATCTGTTGACTCTTACTCACCCGCGGTGCACAAAAGCGTACTTGTGCTGGTGGCCAGTATTGCATGTTATCACGTGTTGTGTGTAGTCGCGGAGGTGAGAGGTAAGGTACGTAGGAGGACAGCCCATTTTCCGGTTATTCCTTTGCTCTGCTGCTGTCCTCATGACGTTTCTTGCATTTGAGGGTGGATATCTGAGGGCGGTGCTTTGGGTCTTTGCCCCCACCTTCTGGCTTTCTGTGACCCTCAGAATATCAGATACTCTTTCTGACATGGCTGGGTTTTCCCCTTTCTCCCATAAAGACGATATCTGGACAGTGCTCGTAGCGTAGTCTTCTGTGTGGCTCAGTTAACCCCATGTCTCTGTGCCAAGGTACCAGTGCATAGGGGGAGATGCCAGGCTCTCAAAACACTGGGCTGCGGTGTGCTTGCTGGCGGAGTAGAATTTGATGTTCAATCTCTAGCTGCCTCTGTTTTCTGTACTTGGCTGAGTAGACTTTTAGGATAGCTGCAGATCACTTGAGCTCAGTGGGTTTTGTTTTCTGTTGAAGAGATTATCTACTTAGGAATGCCTATTCTAGGACACTTATTTGGATGAAAGATGGCAGTGGGCGCCCATCTCAAGCTTCACTAGCGTGGACCCCTCGTCTCTGCATGTCTGTGACTTAAGGGCTCTAGCATAGCCCTCCTCCCTGTTCAAAAGGAAACGGGCCACGTAGCCACCTAGGCTTCTCTCATAATACCTCAAATCTAAGGATTCAGACCTTTGAGTTTAGACACTAAGTTATTAGGCATTTACGAATAAAGAGGACATTAGTAGATCAAATTGCTTATGCCGGCCTCTGCTCTCTCTGAAGGCCAGTGAAGAAAGGAGAGATGGTCTTGAAGAAAGAAGGCTGGGTTGCATGTGCTTGTCTGAGGAAGGGGGAGTAGGTGCGGGTGCAGGGATGGAACAGGGCCTGTGACAGGGAAATGAATGGGCCTCAAAGATGAAATGTCTAGTTCATGGTTTTTCCTGGAACTGACCCAAACTGTAGTTCAGTTACATGTGTGTATTGAATAAAATGGATTGGAATTTCCCTCTCGCTTGGAATTTGCATTTGTATTGCAGATTAAGATTTGTGTTAAAAAGAAGGGGGGGAAGAAAAGTTCAGTGTTTCCCCCGCCCCTCACCCTCGCGGTCCCCACTGAGAGGGCTGTGGAACCCATGTAAACCTAACCCAGTCATCGTTTTGCTTCTTGTTCTGGCCCGCAGCTGGTGCCTCATGGATGTGCTCCCCGAACCAGAGAAGAAGTAGAGGTCTGTGCTTGAAGGCAGGAGCACATCTGTAGATGCTGGGACTATCTGGTTAGACCACATCCCATCCCGAGAGCCCATCTCAGACACTTGGGTCCTTGAGAGGCCCAAGGTCAGCCCAGGGGCACATCTTCTTCCAAGAATCCAAGGAGAACATGGGCCTCCTCTCCAGAAAATGCCCAGACGTACAATTTTCGCATCAAATGTGAAGGGTAGTGGTAGATATCTTTAGGGGTGTCCATAGTGCCCAGATTCAGAACCCTTGCTCTGGGGCACAAGTCACTGTTGTAGACACTTGGGGGACTGTCCCTAAGCCTCAGCCTGCCGTGAAGCCATTTCCTGTCCCTCAAATGTACTTGTCCTTCCCCCTATTTGCTCGTGGACATGACTCATTTGATTTTTAGTAGCACCGTAAGCCCTAAGGTGCTCATGGGGTAGAAATACTGACCCAAAGTTTTTGTTTTTATTAAAAACCTCATTTTTTCCCCAAAGCCTGCTACTCTTTAAAATATATTCTGATACCATTTTGTCTGACAAGTTGGCAGTCATTTTTATGGCTGGGCTGGCTCATTTGCAGAGATCTCTGCGGGGTGGGGGAATTTGATGACTCTTCTGGCTTAGTAAGTCGTGTGAACTTTCCCGGCATTTCTAAAACCATTTCTCGTTTTCAGTTTTCTTCTGAGATCGAGAAACACTGTCCTGCCACCTTGGAGCACTGGAGGCAGTGCTCATGGCTTTCCAAGCAGAAATCCCGAGGGACTGGTGGGTACGAGCACGCAGGGGCCCCCAGGAGAGAAGCAGAGTCCTGCGAGTGGGAGGGCAAGGATCTAGAAGGGGCATGCGGGCCTGATTATGGACCATAGATCCCGTGACCTTATCGATGTTTTGGATTTCACAGCAGACCAGCAGAATCGACAAACTCTTGACCTGAAAAGGGAAGCTTCTCTGCCTTTTAAAGGCCAACAAAGCCTTGTTCTTCAAATTCTGAATTTCTTGCAGCGCCGCTAACAGCGGGTGCTTTGTGGATGCTGACTGAGCTGTATTTACGTTGCCAGCTGACCTCTTTCTCACGGGGTTGTCCAGTTCGATACTCTGTCTTCCTTCCTCTTGCCCTCATTTTCGACCCACAATGCAGGGTGGTCTCGCCTTTCTGCAAAAGACTGAGTTCCAGTCTTTTAGAACTGGAATTGGGAGTGTCTTCTAAGACATTCACTAACAACGTGATGAATTAAACCACTTTTTTTTTTTTTTAAGATTTTGTAAGAGAGAGAGAGAGCATGAGCAGGGAGAGGGGCAGAGGCACAGGGAGAAGCAGACTTCCCGCTGAGCCGGGAGCCTGAAGACGCAGGGCTTGATCCCAGGACCCTGAGATCATGTCCTGAGCCACAGTCAGACCCTCAACCGAGCCACCCAGGCACCCACCTCCCCTTTTTTTAACCCTGTTTATTCACTTGAGTTTGGGTAGGAGAGGTTTTTGCAAATCATACTGTAAGATGAAGGGCACATTCTCAGAAGCTCTGGCAGAGAGAAGTACTGTGGAACCTTGATCAAGCTGAGGCAGTTTGCTGAGGATCCAATCTAGTGACGTGTGTCGGGCTCGTCCTGGCCTTTCTTCCCCTGCCAGGACCTTAGGGCTCCCTTAAGTTCTGACCTCCAGTCGCCTTGGAGTGAGTCAGCTTCTGCGGCCTGTGCACCAGCCTTCATTCTCTCCGCTCGAGCGAGCGTCCCTGAGAGGCATCACTGACACGGAGGAGATGCAATGTTGGCTTGAAGCGGGAGACCTGGGGAGGTTTGTGGGCACATTGATGCGTGTACTTTGTATCAGTCATGTGGCAGGATCTTGCAGAAAGACTTCCTGGCCACCTGAAGAAGCGCAGGACAAGCTGGGTTTAATTTCCCAGTAAGGCAGACAGCAGGAGGAAGTGTGGTCTCGGGCGGTCCACATGTTGCAGCAGGTGAGAAGGTGAGTGCGGAGAATGGAGATTTCCCTGCGTGCTGCTCTGTGGACAAATGGGAGATCACGTTTTCTGAAGGAAGGATGGTTCTGCTTCATAAAGCTTAGGGCCGCCTCACTTGAGCCATTGATTTGTTGAGTCTGCATTCAGTACTCAGTGAGAACAGCTAATTTCAAGCAGGAATAATTGTACTCAAGATGGTGGCTCCCTTTCCTGTGGAGACGGTTAAGGACTTGGCATGCCACAGTCCCCTCTCCCCCCAGTGTGGGTACACGCTGGTAGCTTGATTTGTTTTTTATTATCTTTTTCCTCCCAAAGCAAGAAGCTCAGGGCATTGTCCTCTCCTTCCCCAGCTGCCCCGCCCCTGCCTTGAAGGGAAGTCTCCTAACCCAGAGTGCCACCCACCAGCTCACTACAAAGGAAGTGGCAAGAGCAGCACCTTTGCCCCTGGAAGGCACCGGGTCTGAGCTTTCTGACTTCAGTGGTGTCTGATTAGCACTGTAAACTCCAGCAAAATGAGACCACTGTACACTTCAAAACTGAACTCCAGAGGAGGGAGGAAAAAAGAGTCAGGAGGGGCAGGTTGGTCCGAAGATGACCCTACTCTTCCTGGCCTTCCAGCCATTCTGGTAGCAGCGCTGAGACACAGCAGATGGGCGTCTAAGAGGTGAAACTAGAGGAGAGGCAGAGTGGCCTTTGGAGCCCCTCCTTCTCCAGCTTCCTAGCAGAGAGCCAGGGCAGCCTGCTCGCCCCTCCCCAGAGCCATCTGGTGAGTCTCCTGTGGAGCAGGATGGGGGCCAGGGGTCCTTAGTTATTTCAGTATATTCTGGCAACACAATTTTCCAATGATGTCAAACGACACACATCACGATGAGGTTGGAGATGAGGAACACAATGGGGGGGGAAAATGCAACTCTTGGCCGGGGGAGAGCCTACCCCCCTGTGGGCTTCACTGAGGTCTTCCCAGTGGTCTCTCCAGAACTGGGGTCATTCAGAGGTGATTGAGAATAATTTGAGAAGTATGTCTATGGAAAATGTCAATCTTGATGGAAATTTTTTAAATGCCTATCCCAGGGGAGAAGAGCCCTGTATTTTTTCCGCCGAGTGTTGGTAAGGAATGGCCAGCATGTATGTGTCTGTTAGGCCGGTCAGTTACAACCACTTTAATCATTAAATAACCTTGGGGTGTTGGAAGTCCCTTTAGAGAAAATGAGATGATACCTAATGGGGTTTGTAAATCATTAGTGTTTGCATAGACATAGGGGCAAGTCTTTATCCTTTCCTTATAAATACCCTGAGCTCCCAGAGGGTTAAAGCCTCTGCCTCTGGCTCAGGTCATGATCCCGGGGTCCTGGGATCGAGCCCCGCGTCGGGCTCTCTGCTCAGCAGGGACCCTGCTTCCATTCCTCTCTCTCTGCCTGCCTCTCTGCCTACTTGTGATCTCTGTCAAATAAATAAATAAAATCTTAAAAATAAATAAATAAATAAATAAATACCCTGAGCTCCTACATTTCTGTTTATCAAGTTCATTGGTCTGACTTGTCCTTGGTGATTAGAAACCATTGTGTAATGCTTTTGCAGAGTGCTTAAACAAGTACCACAAGAACACAGGTCAATGTGGAGTGGGGAAGAGGGTTACTTCTTTCGTAGAATCCCAAGGACAACGTTACGTGATAGCCAGAGTTCTTGACACTGGGGTCTTGGAAAATGCTGTGCTCCGTAATCCCTCTTGTACATTCTGCTCATTAACTTGCCTGTTCACTATGTAATTGGAAAAATCAGAATCAAGCCATTGAATTAATAAACTTGCATCGAGGAAAGCAAGGTCTGTTGGCTAGCAGGAGTTTCAGCATTATAAAATTTCTGTTTTTCCTTTAATTTTTATTTTTGTCTCCCTTCCTAAAGTAATGCCAGCTCTGAGGCTTTTTCTTTTTTTCACACTTGGTGTAGTGATATTAATTGATGTGAGTAGAAATAGTCTCAGAGTAAATTTTCTCATAACTAAGGTAATTTTGGTCTGTCCCGGGGGTGTCTGACTTTTGCTTAGTTACAGAAAAGTTTGCATTAGATATAAAGTGTTTCTGGGTGGTGTAAATTAAAAGGAAAACACTGTATGAGCATAGTCCAGGTAAGGAAGCTCATACCCATATAGTTTTTTGAAGAGTGGGAAATTTTCTTTTTTGAGGGGGAAGTCTGCTAATAGGGGATGATGGGGAAAATGAATGGGCATGCACAACAGCTGAGAGAACTAAAAAAGAACCCCAATAAGAACCTACACCCCGAAGGAGTCCTCTTCCACCCTGTGGCAAATAGGACTGGATTACAGAGAAATACTTTGTTTCTCTTCAATCATTTCTAAGCATGTGGGTCCCCTACACTGTGCTTCTCACTTCTGCTGGACCAGCTGGTAATTTTTGTCGATGATCTTGTTTTAGCCAAACTCGGGCCCTGAACTGGTTTTGTCCGAAGATGAAAAAAGTGACACTGAAGATAAGGAAGAGACAGAATTGGGCGTCATGGAGGATCAACGGAGTATAATTCTTCATCTCATTTCACAGCTCAAACTGGGAATGGATTTGACCAAGGTAGGTTGGCATGTCCCCCTGGTTGCAGCCTGTGGCTTGGGTTCTCTTTCCCCTCACCTCCCCAAGCCTCTTCTACTCACATTCTCATCACCATGGTGAGACTGGGGAAGTAGAGTGGGGAAAAAGGCCAAAATGGCATTTGAGCATGGATATTCCAAGGGATAATTTGAAAGGATGTTTTTGTATCCGTGCTCATCTCAGAGCATGAGTGTTGTGTTGGATTCTTTAGAGGAGCTGCTGTCCTAGCATCTGAAGAAGCACAGGAGATGATACGGAAAACTTGAGATCAGATTTCTTTGTTTCCTGCTGTGTTCTAGAGAAGATTGAGGCTGTAGAGACAGATGTGGCATATTGGCCCCAGAGAGAACAATGGGAAGAAGGAAAACGGTGGCGCCAGGAGTGAGGCCACCTGCTGCCAACTGGCATTAGCTTTAACAGCTGGTCCCCAAAGGGCAAGCTTGTTGGGAACTCGGATCCCATTACCCACCTGCAAGGAAACAGACCTGTTGTTTGGTAGAAGATCCTGGTGCTGTGCTCAGCCAGGATTCTTCTGGTGGGGGGGCAGTATTAGGAGAACCCGGGGTCCTGACTACTGATGGCGAGTTGTTGGGCCGCTAGAGATCCTCCCTCACCCCGAGCCATGGCTTCGTTCTGGAGGCAAGCAGGGAAAGCAATTCTGTATGTAGCTGAAGGGTTGTATGGTGGCATGGGGGGTGCTGGTGCCCGCCTGGTTACATTTCTAGCCAGATGCTGAATCCTGGTGCCTCCCTGGGAGGGTGCGGTGAGATGGGAGGGAGCGAGCAGGGCCCTAGCCCGGTGCTGGACTCGTAGTAGGCGCAACATCACTCTTAACCTTCCTGAGCGCTTCCTGTGTGATGAGACTGTGTGGTGTGGTAGATGGACAGCTACTGGGGAGAAACCGGGGGAGGGTGTGCTAGGAAATGGAGGTTCCAGAATCTGAAGGCCAGCCAGAAAACTGTGGATTTTGAGATGCTTGAGATGGTCCACGCCACTGAAGGCACCTCCCCGTGGAAGCTGCTGTCGGGGAGGTTGGGTTGTTCGGCTGCCGTGATGGGTCTGGATACCACGGGTTCATCTCGGACTGTGCTGGAGGCCAGAGAACCAGGAGGGGGGAGGGGAGGGGCGAGTGTGAGAGACTCTTTGAAGAGGAAGATGACAAAATGGTGACTGACCGCTTACGGGGGACCAAGGAGTCAGGAGCCTCCAAGAGGACAGAAAAGCCTTTTCTGTGGAATGTTTTCTGCATTTAGATGTGAGCGTCTGATATTCTGGGAGACTGTAGCACTCTAAAGAAAATGGTGGCCCCATGCTGGGGAGGCCTGACCTCAAAAGGTTCCCTGCCTTCGCCGCTCTCTGCCCTGTGCTTGGATCTGCTCCCCGTGCCGTGAAGACCTGGTCTGTGTTATCCTGCCTCATTCCCTCTGTTTCAGCCTTCTAGCTCTAGAATGGTCCTGTCCTTTTTGCTAGAGGAATCATTTAAGTTTTTATTTATATAGATTTATTTTAAAGATTGATTTATTTATTTTAGAGAGTGAGAGAGAGAGCATAGGAGGGGAGGGGCTGAGTGTGGAGCCTGATGCAGGCCTTGATCCCACGACCTGAGCCAAAATCAAGAGCCAAATGTTTAACCGACTGAGCCACCCGGGCGCCCCTAAATGCTTGCCTTTTTAAAAGCCACTTTT
This sequence comes from Mellivora capensis, assembly GCA_004024625.1. NCBI lineage: Eukaryota > Metazoa > Chordata > Mammalia > Carnivora > Mustelidae > Mellivora > Mellivora capensis. The sequence continues at coordinate 69,501 of PISX010007412.1, forward strand.
TTACTCTCTTGGATTTGTGGACACTCCAGATAGAGCTTGAGTTAAGATCTGGTGGAAGGAATGTGGGTAATAATATAGGCTAGTATGATCTAAAACCACATTTCCAAACTGTGGGTCGTGACCCATTTAGTAGGTTGTAAAACCGATGTAGTGGGTCAAAGGATCATTTCTCAAAAATGAAGTAAAACACCATGGAGAATCTCAGCGTGTACCTCCCATGAAATTTTTACTTCAGTTCTGTGGATGCGTGTGTACTGGGTCACAATGTAAAACATATTCTCGTTGTGGATTGTATGAAAAAATATTTGTGAAGCATTGTGAAGCATTGCCATAGAATCATGAATGATCTAGGAGAGAGAATGCCAGAGACACTGAAATTATCCAGGTCAGATGTGGAGGAACACAATAAAATACCGAGAGGGCTCCGTTACAGCGGGTCGAGCATCTCCGAGACCTCACATTATGGCTCTCTTGTTTTAAAAGAAATCCTAGGAGCCATGCCTCTCCTGTTATTATTTTGTTAGGATATAATTGCTTTGCATTTCGGGAGCCCCGGTCTATTCCTAGAAGAGCAACTGTTAGGTTTATCGAATACTCAGTTGGCTCTTTGAAGGGAAAGCTTTTCTAGTCCGAGGTGCACTAACTTATTTACTGGGAAGGAGCTATTATTCGAAAACCAAGGGAAGCGTTGACAAGCTGAAATGCTTGTGGCAGGAGGAGGTAAACCTTCGATTGCATCGTGGAAACGTTGATGAATGTCTCTCTTTGCTCACCATCCCCTTCTCTCTCCTTGGCGTTTGCCTATGTCATGACGTTGAGCTTGTACTGGATTGGCAGGGGACGCACGGAGCCCACATCTGAGGAGCAGGCACCTGGCCCTTCTTGACTCAAGAGTGGAGCTCTGGTCACTCTCCATAAAACGAGTACGCCGCCCCATCTTTGAGGTGGTGGCCAGGATTGACCCATCCACCGGTCAGCAGCATGGCTGGGTGTCCATGTGACGTTGTGTCTTTGAGTTAATTAACTGTGGTCTCCAGACTGGGCCAGTCTCATGGGCGTGTGAGCAGTGGAGTCCCACAGTCCCCATCTCAGAGGCAGCCCGTGCTCGATAGAACGTTCTACTGTTGGGGTCGCCTGGGTGGCTCAGTGAGTTAAAGCCTCTGCCTTCGGCTCAGGTCCTGATCCCAGGGTCCTGGGATCGAGCCCCGCATTGGGCTCTCTGCTCAGCAAAGAGCCTGATTTCCTTCCTTTCTCTCTGCCTGCCTCTTTGCCTAGTTATAATCTCTATCTGTCAAATAAATAAATAAAATCTTAAAAAAAAAAAAAAAGAATGTTCTACTGTTGCTCTCTTGAAATTCTTTTCTTTTCTTTTTTTTAAACTTTTATTTATTTACCTGAGAGAGAGTGTGAGCAGGAGCTGGGAAGGGGGGCGGGGGGGGGCAGGCGGGGCAGAGGAAGAAGCAGACTCCCTGCTCAGCAGGGAGCCTACAGAGGGCTCCATCCCAGGACTCCAGGATCATGACCCTAGCTAAAGGCAGACGCTTAATGACTGAGCCACCCCAGGCATCATCTCTTGAAATTCTTAATAACTTTGAGTAAGGGAATTTTTATTTTCATTTTTCACTTTGCTCCCACAAGACATGCAGCTGGTTCTCCCACTGAAAGCACCCCTGGCTGTCTTCCCCCCTCAGCTACACTTCCACAACCCCAAGTTGCTGGTGACTACCAACTCCATTTCCACAAATTGTGGGTAGCCTAGAAGGGAAAAGGAGAGAGAGAAGGAACCACAGAAAGATGGCAGGCCACAGAAGGGCTCTTTGAGGAAGGGACATTTAGGTTGAGCCCGAAGGCTGGTGGGCATTAGTGGAAGGAGCGAGAGAGGACATTCCTGGTAGAAGGAACAGCATGGGCAAAGCCGGAGAGCACGAGGCAGTGTGACTGGAGTCCAGCGCATGCTGGTGAGGTGCCTGGTTGGACCTGGAGTGGGTAGCGGGTGTCCAATCCTGCGTAGCCTTGTGGGTCACGTGAAGGAGGGTGAACTTGATGCTGGGCATCAAGATCAAGGGCAAGAAGAAAGCTTCGGAGAGTTGGACGTAGGCGAGAAATACAAGGAGGAGGGACTGTGCTCTGCCTGGCCTCCAGGGAGAGGGACCACAGAATGCCAGGTGGAACTGGAGGTCTGTGACCTTCTTAACCTCCTCTTCAGGGATATCAAAGACAGTAACGTGTACATTCACATCTTTATGGAGACACACACCTGCTGGGTAGTGTTCTAGACACTGGGCGTGCAACAGTGAGCAAGCCTCCAGCATCCACGCCCTTCTGGAGCTCATGGGAGGGAGGGGCAGACAGGAAAAGAGAGAGAAGAGCACGGCAGAGCAGGGCTTGACGGAGGGAGCTCCTAGGACACCGTAAGGACTTGGGGCTGAGTGACGTGGTGGCCACTGGAGAGTTTTGAGCGAAAAAACACAGTCTACTTGTAAGGGATTGTTTTGACCCTTGTGGAAGGTGAACAGGGGTGCGGCGAGTGGGGTGCAGGCAGCGGGGGAGAGGTAGACACAGAGGAAGTGAGAGGTGATGGCAGAGTGGTAGGGGCAGATTTTGGGTGTCCCCACAGGACTTGGATGTCCTGGTTGCGTATGGTCTGGACGTGGAGCGTGAGCGAAAGAGGGGGTAAGGAATGACTCTGGGATTCTGACCTGAGCCCCTACAGGAATAAAAACTAGAGCTGCCGTTTGCCTCCGTGACCCATTGCTGAGGAGTTAACCACCTCAAAAGTCGTCGCTTCAAATAGCCGTTTTGTTTGTTCTCACTATGTGGGCTGGGCCGGGCTCGGCTGGGTGGGCCTGCTGTCTGTCTGGCCCGTGGTCGCTCGCATGTCTCTGGTCGGCTGGCAGGTTGGTGGTGGACGTGGGGCTGGACGTGGCTGAGACAGCTGGGCCTCTCTCTGTCTCTCCATGACGTCTTAGGATCTCTATCCGTGTGTCCTTCCCGCATGGTCTTTCTGGCTGGGAAGCCAGACATCTTACAGGGCGACTCGAAGTTCCTAGGAGGACAAGTGTGAAACGGAGAAGCCTTTTTAAAACTTGGGCTCCAGAGTGGCACGGTGTCACTGCCTTTGTACTGATTAAAGCAAATGTGCTTTGCAGGAGCCGTGGTTCACGTGGTGCCCCTGACGGCCACCGCCCTTACAGGGTAGGGCAAGACCAGGGGAAGAGCAGGCTGGGGGATAGCATGAATTCTCCATGGGTCTCTTAGTTCTGAGATGGGCATCCAAGTAGAGAGGATGTGTAGGCAGTTGGCATAGAAGTCTGAGGGTTCTGAGCGAGGTTCAGGCACAAGGCTGAGAACAAACAAGGAACAGAGGATGTTTGAAGCCAGGAGGTGGGAATAAGTTCTGCTGGGGAGTGAGTTAAGATACAGGGAACGTCCACGGACCGAGTCCTGTGATGCCCCAATTTGTAGAGGTTGGGGTCATGAGAAGGATCCTGGAAAGGAGGTTGAGAAGGGCCAGCCAGGAAGGTGGGACAGAAACCAGAGGAGTGTGAGTTCACAGAGCCACGGGAAGGGAATGCTTCCAGGAAGAGAAGAGCCACCGGTTGTGTGGAGTTGCTGCAGGGTGTCCAGAAAGATAGGCCCTGGAAACAGACCATTGCTTTTGTTTTTGTCAAGGTTTGATGGGGTGGCTTCAAGGGAGATTAAGAAGAACAGTGATGGTGGAGAGGAAAGACGGCTGTTTCAAGAGCTTTGAATGTAGTAAAAGGGGATCAGAAAGTTGAGTGGAAGCCAGAGGTGGACCTGGCCTTGGGAGGCTTCATTTCTGAAGGCGTCTAGGTGCTGGTGGGAATAGAGAGGAGGGGGTGGTGGCTGCAGGAACCCGAGTAGGAGGAGGGCAGGGGGTCCAGAGCATGGGCGGAGGGTCCCCCCTAGGAGAGGGTGGTGCAGCCATTGCCTCCGGGGAGCAGGCAGAGCCAGGGTGAAGCAGGTGGCCCTGAGCCAGACTGTCAGGACTGAGCCCGAGTTCCCTAACCTGAGTGTCTCGGTTTCCTTACTGTGAACCTGGGACAGCTGTACCTCCCGTGGGGCTGCTCTGCGCGATGTGCACCCGACGTGCGAAGGCGTCAGCGCGGTACCCGGTGAGCGCCGCGGGGGAGTTGGCTCTGTGATGATCATGAGCATGCTCCGTGCACTGCTTCACTTGTCCCAGGGACCACAGAAGCAGGGGGATCGCGTGATACGGAGGGAGGGTTGTGAGAGATTTGAGGAGGTCGACACGGCAGCAAGGAAAGGAGTGATGGTCTCAGGGCGACTTAGAAGGTAGGAGGATGGCCATACCCTCCCACAGGGGCACTTAAGTTTGCTCTAGGTGACAGACGTAAAGTGAGACCCATCTGCATGTTGTCTCGTTCCCTCCAGGGAGGTGAGATGCAGGTTGAGGCATAGAGAATGAGAGGAGCAGGATTATAGCAGAATTGAGGTTCTCGGGGAGAAAGTGGCAGAGCCTGGGGGCAGGGGGCAGGGATCGGGGGGGTAAGTGTAAGGTGGGGCCGTGGACTGCATCCCACATGGCAGGAAACGAGGTAGGGGACAGAACAGGGTCGTCAGTCCGTTGGTCTTGGTGGGGCTGGGATGAGGTAGAGTGAGGTGGGACGTGGGACATCTAGGGTAATGGGTGGAGAGTGGCCTGCTGGGAACTGAGGTGGAGAAGGGTCATGGTTGTGGGTAGCAAGGTGACCCTCCTGGATTCCTCTGTGGGGGAAAGGGTTAGCCAAAACTCCCAATTTTACGGGATCCGGTGAGAGGGAGATCTTCTAGAACAGTGTCTGTCATGTTGTTCCAGATGTCCCAGCTCAGTCCATAGAGTGGGTGGGAGTCTGGGGGACAGAGATCGTGGTTAAAACTCGTGCAAGGCAAAGGGAGGGAGGATTGGGCTCTCCTCAGGTGAAGAGGTCCCTCTCCTGAAGGTACACAGTGCCTATCCCGTTACTACCTGAAACTGGGTTTCCCTCTTGGTGTCAAGCCAAGAGACACGATCAAGCCAAAGACTAGGAGAAAGAAGGATTTTACTTGCCACAAGTAAAGGAGAACACCAGGGATGCTTCCCAAAGCAGTGTCTCCCCAAACAACGAAACTGGGGCAGTTGTAAGTCAAGGGTGCGTACATACTGCACACTGGTGAAGACAGCATGGAATTGGGGCGGAAGTCATCTTAAGGTGACAGAGCTCAGGTCAAAGTCAGGAGGGCGGCAAGGGTCAGCATCACCAAATCTCCGTCTCCTCTCGGGCCGGTGTCTGAGTGCCCAGGGGACTTTAGAGCCCACAAAGATGACTCAAGAATGTGTACCCAGCGGGAAAGGTGGGTGGGGTAATGGACATTGGGGAGGGTATGTGCTATGGTTAGTGCTGTGAAGTGTGTAAACCTGGCGATTCACAGACATGTACCCCTGGGGATAAAAATATGTTTATAAAAAAATAAAAATTAATTAAAAAAAAAGTGTACCCAGTCCGGGGGACTTTAGAGCCCACAAAGATTACTCAAGAATGTGTACCCAGTCCAGGGGACTTTAGAGCCCGCAAAGATTACTCAAGTCCACCTTTACCTCTGAATCCACCCTGGGAGTTTTACCACAGGTTTACTGTCTGCACTAAGGCTATCTCTTGGTCTGCGAGGGGCAGGTCCTACCTTCTTTCACTAGGTAGTGGGGAGTGAGGGGGGACACCTCAAATGACCTTTCTAATGTCAAGAAAGCTAGGTCTTCCTCTTTCTTTTCCCAGGGACCCCAACACTTTCTGCTTCCACCAGCAATTACGGCAGACAAGATTCTCTCTTTGTGAGAAAGCCTGGCTGAGATAATTCGCACATTTCTATGATTCCTTAAGAATTGCTTGAACTGTTGCAGTAGCACCATTTGTAAAACCAGGTGGAGATCCTGTGGGATCTGACCCCATAGATCCTACCATGCAAACAGCCATGTCCTCACCGGCAGGCTTGGGGAAGAGAATGCTGTCCTTGCCCGTGTACTCTTGACTGGCTGTGCAACCTTCCACAAAGTTGCTACACGATCTTGGATGTGCTTAGCTACTAGTGTGATGGGTCATGTGTGTCTCTGCAGCTTCTCGATCCTAGCAGGAGGGAGCAGACATCTTGGGCATACAGGTTCTCTCCTTTGATGGTTTTAGTAGGCTAAATTTCCAGGTTTAGTCATGGTATGCCAAATATCAGTGTTGCTATACTTTAGCTCCTCCTTCCAGTGGGGAAGTTTTTAGGAGGAGGGTCAGAAGAGCCAGGGTTTGCCCTGGAAATGAACCCCCCCTGGTGTAGCTATGGGTATGCAGTGTCCCGTTCCCTCTAAGTATTGTGTCCACTAACCTTCCCGATGCCTTTGGCTCTTCTCTTCAAATCTTGTTTTGTTTTGTTTTAAAGATTTTATTTATTTATTAGAGAGCGAGCGAGAGAGAGCATGAGTGGGGGGAGAGGGAGAGGGAGAAGCTGACTCCTCAATGAGCAGGAAGCCCAACGTGGGGCTTTATCTTGGGACTCTGGGAGCTGGCATTTTAAAGAAAGCCAGGGGAGCGTCCTGTGGGCTAAGAACCCTTTGGCATGTGAATTATCCACCCTTTATTTTGTAAGGTTGGAGTTTCGCGTTCTTCCCCTGGCTCCCTTAAAGGACTGCAGAGATCTGTCTCGGTGGCTGGTCTCAGCCTCTCTCTGCCTGCTCCGTGGCACTGGGTGGGTCCGCCAGGCTCCGGGCAGAGTTACGTAGATGAATCTCAAGGTTTTAAGTGAACGGATGTTTCTTTGGAGAAAATTGCACCTGCTCTTGGCCTTTCTTTGCAGAAGCCTGCTGTGTTCCCTGTTCGGGGGAAGAGACTCTTGCGACTTTCTCTTTGGACCCTCTGACTCTCTCAGCGATTGATTATTTTGAAGTTTTAAGAGTCCAAGGTGGAGATTAGTTGCTTCTAGATTGACATGACTTTAAACGTAATTAATTGTTCTCTGAGTCCCGAATGCAGATCTTTTTTTTTTTCTCCTTCCCCAAAGTAGTTCATTGTCTTAATTATGTTAATGGGAGAAAAGGCAGCCCTTATTGATGGCTCGATAAATTCTCCAGTAGGAATCCCAGCCATTTGGATGCTGTCGGTCTGCACAGCTGGGCCATCACTCACGTCTCCATTGCGGGCAGATAGCCCAATTAGCGCCCGCACTTCTTGTCTCTGTATCTCCAGTGTCCACTGCCCAAGGAACAGATGATGAAGTGACTTATTTGCAAAGGCGTTCACACACACAAAAGACAGGGAGATCATATGGAAGATAGAAATCTGCTTTAGAGAAAAGCATATTATCATGCCTAAAATGTTCAGGGTGCTGGGGTTTTTTTTTTTTTTTTAAGATTTTATTTATTTAGTTGACAGACAAGCAGGCAGAGAGGCAGGCAGAGAGAGAGGAGGAAGCAGGCTCCCCGCAGAGCAGAGAGCCTGATGTGGGGCTCGATCCCAGGACCCTGGGATCATGACCTGAGCTGAAGGCCACCCAGGCGCCCCAGGGTGCTGGTTTTGAAAGTACCAGAAAGATCTGGTATTTTGCACAAACACCAACCAGACAGACCGACAAGGGATGAAAGAAGAGATTGTCCTTCCACTGCCAATCCATCGTCCTCCGTCTCTCTGGGTATTCTACCTTTTCCAACTCTGACAAGGCCGCGGTATCATTTTCAGGTGTAGAATATATATCCAAGGGGTTGGCCTTGCTGGTGGCTGTGAGACCACGTTCCCTGGGTCTGCCACCTGGGGAGGGCTGGCTTTGGAAATTGGTAAGTTCTCAGGTATCACCTGAGCCGAAGGGAGCCACTTACCTGACTGAGCCCTCCAGAAGTACCCCCCGCCCCCGTAATGGGGTCTACTACAACAAGCATTGTGGATGCCAGGGTGGAGATGGTTGGGGTGGGGTGAGGATCTGAAGGAGGGAGTTGCTGGTTTAGTCTTGGAAGCAGGAGCCGTCAGTAAAAGTTTCACAGAAGAGGATACCTTTGAGTGGAATAGCTGGTCATCATTTGGACAGGCAGGAGGAGGCTGAAAAAAAGGAAAACAGGATTTGAGTGTGTGTGTGTGTGTGTGTGTGTAGGGATGGGTACTTGTAAGGGGAGGGCTGGAGGTGGAAAGTGAGGGATAATGTCCCACTAGAGGGAGGTGGGGGCAGGCTGGAGTTCATTTATCTATCTCTTTTTTTTTTAAGATTTTATTTATTTGACAGACAGAGACCACAAGTAGGCAGAGAGGCAGGCAGAGAGAGAGAGGGGGAAGCAGGCTCCCCGCAGAGCAGAGAGCCCAATGTGGGGCTTGATCCCAGGACCCTGGGATCTTGACCTGAGCCGAAGGCAGAGGCTTTAACCCACTGAGCCACCCAGGTACCCCGAGTTCATTTATCTCTTGTAGAGATTCTAGAGAGATGGGCCTGGCTGTGGCGTGGAGAAGAAATCAAGGCCGATCTGAGAGGAGGGAGGCCAGTTGGGAAGCCATAGCCGTACTTTTCTAGGTGGGGGCGCTGTGCTTGCCTTTCTTCATTGCTGACGTCTCCCTCCCCGTGGTAATCAGTAATTTTTGGACAGGTGGATTGCCTAGTCATTCCAGGAGGAGTAGAATAGGCCAGAAGGTGGGGTTCGTGTACCCCTCTTTCTTGTGGGCCACTTCTTGCTTCCCACTTTTTTTTTTTAAGATTTGTTAATTTATTTTAGAACATGGGCACAGGCAATTGGAGGGGGAGAGGAACAGAGGCAGAGGGAGAAGCAGTCCCCACTGAGTGCAGAGCCCAATGGGCGGGCTCGATTCCAGGACCCTGAGATCATGACCTGAGCAGAAATCAAGAGTTGGAGGCATAACCGACTGAGCCACTCAGGCACCCCCTGCCCTCGACTAATTGATCAGTGGCAGTAGGTGAGGCGGCCCAGCTGTCCCAGTTGTTCTGTCCCGTGAACTCTTACCTCCCTAGTCCACTGAGGGAAAGAAAATGCTGCCATTAGCCAGAAGCAGATACTTGTGATGTGTCAGGGGTAACGGGAAGAATTTGGGTGGCAGTTGGGGACCCCAGGGTTCCTGTGTGGTGCCTTCCCTCCCCTCTCCTCGTCTCTGTCCCCTCACCTGTGAGACCGGAGCACTGGACTCCGTCACCCTGAGGGTCCCTTTCCATTCTGGTGCTCAGTGATTTGGGGTGCTGAGTGGAGATCTTTTTCTTTGTTATTTTGTTTTAATCCTTCAGTTTCTGAGTTCAGAATACTAGTTGGGGGAACCGTTTTACGTTCTTGCACTTCTCCAAAAGTCTGTACTGAGAGGGTAATGACGGTAGCCAGTTCTTTCCTCATGATTTCAGTCTCGAGTACACGCTTGACAGTTGTCCTTGTCCAGAGCTGGGATTGTTGCCGGAGAAGCCTGAGTCCACAGAGAAGGATGCAAGCCAAGGCCACGGAGCCCCCTTCATGGGAATCGAGTCCCTTTCCCTCCCGGGTTCCCTCATGATCACGGGGCCCTGCTGGGGAAGGGAGGGGCAGGAAATGGGGTGGTTTGGGGAAGGCCCAGAGATGGAGACATTTGTGGCTTCTTTTCCCTTTTAGATGGAAGTGTTTAGATTGGAGGTGTTTGTTCCCAAGGCTTGTTAAATCCAAAGTCCCTGTGCAGCCTGTCCACTTACCAGAAGGTTCTGTATTAAGGGCCAGCCCACTTCTTTGTAAGCTCTGCTTATTTCTTCTGGCCCAGCTCTGCTGAGCAGGCTTCACGCACAGCCCCTCTCCTCTGTGGCAGCTCTCTGGACATTTGCTGGCTCGCTAATTGGCCTTCCCTCCCAGAGACCTGGGCCAGGGGCTCTTCCTCACTCCTGCTCTGCCCTGATCATGTCGGGATTCGTATGCTACTCTTCTAACAGATCTCCAGAGAGACCCTCTCAGTGGTGGTGTGTGCTGGTCCACCTGGACCCCCTCTGATGCGGCACCTGCAAACCCCCAGTGTCCATGTTCGTGGGGACACACTGAGCAACCCCCTTGGTTGTGTCTGATGTCAGAAGGGAAAGTACAAAGCCCTTCCAAGCTCTTTTCTTCACATCTCTAAGTAATGAGGAGTGAAAGAGGGTTTTGTGCGAGGACAGAGCGCGGTGGAGCAGGAGGCAGACGCCGCCGTTTGAGTTCCGGCTGAGCAGAGAGCCGCTCTGAACCGTCTTGACCACGAAACCGGATTGGCTTTATGCCACCCCTGCAGCCACGTCTCCGACCTTGTTTTCTTGGACGTTGTTTCCCCTGATGTGTCGTTTGTCTAGGAGTCCAAAGAAACCATGCTCTGGCTGAAGCCACGATGGGTTTGCTGGGTGGAGGCTGCAGCCTCTTTCCTGTAATCACGGCGTCTCCTGTCTTTGTCTCCTTGCCAACGTAGGTGGTGCTTCCCACGTTCATCCTGGAGAAGCGATCCCTGCTGGAGATGTACGCAGACTTTATGGCCCATCCGGACCTGCTGCTGGCCATCACCGCCGGGGCCACGCCGGAGGAGAGAGTCATTTGCTTCGTGGAATATTATCTCACGGCCTTCCATGAGGGCCGCAAGGGGGCCCTGGCCAAGAAGCCCTACAACCCCATCATCGGTGAGACATTTCACTGCTCCTGGGAGGTTCCCAAAGACAGGGTCAAGCCAAAGAGGACTGCCCCCCATTCTCCTGCTGGCCATGAACAGCCGACGGCCGAGGACCCTTCCAAAAGCTACAAACTGAGGTTTGTGGCCGAGCAGGTGTCCCATCATCCCCCCATCTCCTGCTTCTACTGTGAGTGCAAGGAAAAGAGACTGTGCGTCAACACTCACGTATGGACCAAAAGCAAGTTCATGGGCATGTCCGTGGGGGTCTCCATGATAGGGGAAGGTAAGCCATGTCATGCGTTCGGTGGAACTTGGCTCTTACACGGTCATGTTTGCACAGCTGATAGATGACGGATGCCTGTGTGTGTGTGCAGTTCTTTGTTTTTATTTTGTTTTGGCATTGGGGGTGGCTAGGTGGTAAAGAGGGACAGGTTTTGTTATTTTGGGATGAGGCCCCGGTAATTTCTCAGTGGGGCCCAGGTTGTAGGCGAGGTGGGATACACCTGGATCATTGACGCATTATACGTGTTATGAGGCCCACCTTATGTACGATTTTTATTTTCAGCTTTGCATGAATTTTTTTAAAAATGTTATTTGTTTGACAGAGAGAGACACAGCGAGAGAGGGAACACAAGCAGGGGGAGTGGGAGAGGGAGAAGCAGGCTTCCCGCAGAGCAGGGAGCCCCATGCAGGTCTCGATCCCAGGACCATGACCTGAGCTGAAAGCAGACGCTTGACGACTTAGCCACCCAGGTGTCTCTCAGCTTTGCATGAATGTTAAGAATTGGCTCCAAATCTGTGAAGACACATTTTTGTTCATTCTCTCCAGTGTTCTGGCTCACAGGAAGGATAACAATGCTGCCTATTCCGAATCTGCTGGTAAACATTCCCAAGGCAAATCTCTGGTTTCTGCTAGAGATTTCTGAAGCAAGAACAATGTAATCACACCCTGTGTGGCTCTTGTGTTCCTATTTTAGCAAATAGCTGTGAATGAAGTTTATTCATTGTTGGAAGAAACCTGTAAGAGTCCTTGTCACACTGAGGCGTCTGTGTTCGTGGTTCTCCTACTTCTCTGAGTGGCGGATTCCTTTGAGGTTTTGAGACTATGGATTCTCTTCTCGGGGAAAGGAAAAAACCCAACGCAAAGTTGAGTGTTCAGTTTCAGGAAGTACATGACTCCTTGGAAGTCCTTGCGAAAGCCCATGAGATGAGAACACCTCTCGCTCACTGAGGGCATTTTTATTGAGTACCTACTAGATGCCAGACATTGTGTTAGGAGATAAGGATTCTTGTACGAACAAAATAGACACCCCCCCCCCCCAATCTCTGTCCTCATTCAGCTTCCATTCTACTTCTATTTTCCTGGTAAATAAAATTATGTAGGTTGTGTGGGAAAGGGTGAGGTCCTGTGCAGAAAAATAAAGCAGGGGAGGGACTGGGGAGCAGTGGGGCTGGGGCAGGGGGGCCTCAAGATGGGATGCGCTGGCGGCTGGGAAAGCCTTTGGTTTAGAAACAAAAATCTGGGTGCAGGAGATTCAGATCCCATCCTGTTTTGTTTCATTCCTTATGCTAAGTCTCCCACGTGATGAATTACTTAGGGGTGAAATGTGGGTTTGGGGGAGGAGGTGGGGCGCGGAGCCCATTCATACCTTCAGGTCCACTCACCGCCCACGTGCCTCGACGGCACCTTCTCGAGAGACCTGTTTCAAGTGTGTTTACCCCCTTAGCTCTAATGGGGTGGTTCGGATAGCTTATCGGTTCGTCTGTGAAACGAAGAGTGCCGTTTTTGGTGGTAGGCACACCGCAGGGACTGGGACAAGAAGGAAGGCCCTGCCCTCAGCTGGCAACCGAGGCGTGAGTCACAGAAAACAAGCCACCTGCAGGAAACGTGCCGCGTGACGGGCGCTGATGAGACAGAGCATGACAGGGTGATAGGGAGTGGGGTGCCCAGCAAGGGGGTGCTGCCTCTATTCCTAGGACAGGCCTCCACAAGAATGTGGCCTTTTTTTTTTTTTTTTTTAATTTTATTTGACAAAGCAAGAGAGAGCCCAAGCAGGGAGAGAGGGAAGGGGGAGAGGCAGGCTTCCTGCCCAGCAGGGAGCCTGATTCCGGGCTGGATCCCAGGACCCTGTGGGATCATGACCTGAGCTGAAGGCAGTCGCCCCCGGAAGGCAGCTTTTGAGTAGACGCTTGCCGGGGGTGAGAGAGGAGCCCTGTGGACAGCTGGAGGAAGGGTGCTCCTGGCCGAGAGAGCAGGAGCCTCGGAGGGCCTGGGCAAGCACGTGAGGCGGGGCTGTTCTGGGAACTTGGTTGTGGCTGCGATGGCGGGAGGAGAGGGGACGGGTCAGAGAGGAGGGCCACGGGAGGCTAGCTCGGGGGTCTGCAAGGACTCGGGCTTTTATCCTGAGGGAGGTGTGAGTCCGTGGACGGTGGACGTGGCTGGAACCCATCCCCAGGACTGCTGGAACCTTGAGGGGGGAGCGGGGAGGGCCCAGGGGCACAGCTGGAGGGAGACAAGTCCTTTGCTTTCTCTTCTCCCTCCCTCGCCCCACACATACTTTCAGTCTGTCATTAGCCAGGGTAAGGTGGTCAGTGAATAGAAGATCTTCTCATAAAGGTAAATGCACTTGCAGGTACACGGGGAATTTATTCCAGTGCCTTTCTGGGGATTCCCCTGCACTCAGAGACAGTGCCGGCTGCCCCGTGCCAGGGCAAGGCAAAGGCACAAATTCGTAAAGGAGGGCACCAGGCAGGTACCTCCCAGCCTCTGGGCCCCTGAGTCAGGATTCTTGACATTGGACGGAGATCTGGAGATTTTCCATAAAGGTGAAGATTTGCAAATCTAGGGATTTAGGGAGTTCTTCAGTCCGTGAAACTTGAGTCTCTCCCCAGCCGTCCACCTCAGGAGTGGGCTCTGGCGAGGAGGCTGTGTACAGTCCGTGTTGCCCGACCTATTGTCTTGCTAGCTCAGCCCTTCCGGCACGCTCTGCGCCGCTCTCCCCTCTTCCCTGGGTGCTCTGTTACCCTGCTCTGTCCTGGGCTGGGACTCCTTCCTTCACCCCGCAGCCTATGTGACCAACATCAATCTCCTCTGGAACTTTCCTTGAGAAAGGTGGGTCCTCTTTCCCCCAGTGTGTCCCCCCCACCTTCCCACACCGAGGTGAGCCAGCACCTTCACTTTCTCTTATTGTTGGTGGTTGTTGAGTGAGAGTGACTCAGAGTGGGAGCGTCTGCTGTCTCAGGGTGTTTGCTTCCCAGTTCCCAACAGGCAGCGGATGGGGCCTGGGGCCTTGGATTCACTTGGCACAGCCCTGGGCACACTGGGCAAAGCTCTTAATGCGGTGGGAGGGAGATCATCTAACACCCTCTCCTGAGACCCTCACTGAAGTCATCCCTCAAGTAGAATTAGAATCTGCTGCTCCCAATTCTACCTGCTCGAGAATTCTACTTAGAACTTCTCAGCAGAGTGTGGAATCAGGGAAGAAAATTCTAGAGAGACACTCTGGAAGGGTCCTCCCTGGACATAGCCCTTTCTGGCCACCCAGTGCATTCCTGATATGGATGGACCTGGGAGGGGTCAGGAGACCTACCCCTGGCTCATTCTTGTGAGGCCTTAAATTTCCCAATTCCTTCCAGAAGCTACATCCCCATTCATATTAATTAAATGTGCACTCTGTAACACCCAGGATCCTTATTTTTTCCTAGCAAATACTTTTTTTTGGGGGGGGGGGCCTTAAACAACTGAAATTTATTTTCTCACAGTTCTGGAAGCTAGAATTCCAAGATCAAGGTGTCAGCAGGTTTGGTTTCTTCTTCCTTGATTTGCATGTGGTCATCCTTCTTGCTGTGTCCTCATACTCTTTCTTCTGTATTCTTAATTCCTCGTGTCCTCGCAAATACCTTTTTTAAAAAAAAATGATTTTATGGGACGCCTGGGTGGCTCAGTTGGTTAAGCGGCTGCCTTCGGCTCAGGTCATGGTCCCAGCGTCCTGGGATCGAGTCCCACATCGGGCTCCTTGCTCGGCAGGGAGCCTGCTTCTCCCTCTGCCTCTGCCTGCCACTCTGTCTGCCTGTGCTCGCTCGCTCTCCCTCTCTCTCTGACAAATAAATAAATTAAAAAAAAATGATTTTATTTATTTGAGAGAGAGAAAGCACGGAGAGGGAGAAGCGGGCTTCCCGCTGAGCAGAGAGCCTGATGTGAGGCTCCCTCCCAGGTCCCTCCACCCTGGCATTCAGACCCCTAAACAGCCCCCGCCCCAAGCAAGGCCCCTCCCCTCATCACCCACTCTGTGGGGGAGCTGAGGCGTATTCAGCTGCACTTACAACCTGCTCCCCCCAAAACTCCGGGGCCAGAGCCCAGGAAATGGCACAGCTTAATTGGGTCTGTGGGGAGAGGCAATTAGTTCTAGCTCATTCTAGCAAGAGAATGCTGCACGGGCCTGGTGATTGGGAGCGCCGATGCTGCCAGGCCTGCAGACCCGGCCCGAGCTCCTTCCTGTCACTCGGTGCTTCCCGGGGAGACCACGTCCTACTGGAAAAGTTGGGGTTCCTCAGAATGAGAGCAGGTGTGAAATTATTTCAAATGTATCAGTTTGGAAATCTTAATGTGTTGCCTTAATGTTGATTGGTGAATCAATCTGTGGAATTTAAAATGGAAATCTTGCAGCTTGAAAACTAACGGTGATGTGGAAGTATTGATTATTTGACATTTTTTTGGCTTCTCTCAGCTCTTAGGCTAATTAAAAAGGGACTTTCATTTGTGAGCCCATCTGCAGGTCTGGTTTTAATATAGTCTTTTATTCATATTAGGGACAGTTTTTTTTTTTTTTAAATGCAGCCCTGGAAGAGGAGTTAGGACTGAGAAGGCATAATTGCAGGTGATTAATGAGAAACCACACATTTGTGGATTTTTAGAGAAAAGCCAAAGGAGTGTGCTCTCCCCAGTGCTTTCCTACCAGCTCAATGTTGGGGCTCACTGATGTCTGTGGACTTCAGATTTGCAAGAGATTTTTCTTTTTCTTTCTTCCATTTTCTTTTCCTTTTCTTTTTCTTTTTTTTTTTTTTTTAAGTAGGCTCCACACCCAGGGTGGAGGCCCGCACAGGGCTGAACTCAGGACTCTGAGATCACGAGTCAGACGCTTAACCGACCCAGCCACCCAGGTGCCCCTGCAAGACATTTTTCTAGAGCTGAGTGGGAAGAGGATGCCTCCCACCTCTCTCTCTCTCGCAAATGGAAGTACCCCAGCTCAGGGTTCACCCACCAAGAGAGCAGCCCCAGAGAGGGAGGAGTAGTTAGCATATAAAACCTCCCGGATTCTAGCTGTGTGCCAGGCGGAGGCTTTTCGCTGAGTTCTAGAATCACCCTCTTCTCCTCACCACAGCCCTGTGAGGTATGAATGCCATCATCCCTGTGTCACAGATGAGGAAACTGAGGCACAGAGAAGTAATGGTTGCCAGGCTGGTGGCTTGAGTGAGGGCTTGGAAGGACCCCCTCCCCCCCGCCAGCCGCCGGCCCCCGAGAAATCTCCATCTCATCCAGCCCTTTGTGAACACTTGGGGCCTAGGATCCGTGTGAATATGTTGTAAAGAGAGTATCAGCTGTAGAACCCTATGTCACCAAGTTGATGGCGAATGAGGCCAGGAAGGTGTGGCATGTGGAGCCCAGGCTGTGTGGCCCTGGCCTGAGAAGAGGCTGCTGGTGGGCTGGGTGGCAGGGTGCGAGCCTCCAGGGCCCTTCCAGCTGAGGCCTGGAAGGGCTGACCCAGGGCTGCTGTAGCCGTCAGAGCTGAGGTGGTGCCCCTTGCGGACACCACCTGGGAAGGCTTCTACTGCTAGTTAGCACGGAGGCTGGGGATGGGCCGTGCCAGGGAAGCCTCTTCTTCGGGGCCTTGGAGGCAGGCCCGCTGGGGACGGACAGCCTCTCTGCGGGGACCCAGGGGTCCCCTCCCAGCTGCCACAGGCCCAGAGACCCTGCAAATGTGGCTGGCCCCGGGGAACCGGGAAGCTTGTGGGTAGAACTGGGCCAGGGAGGAAGGTCTGAGGTGGCCTCTCTCTCCTCAGCTTTTCCTTCTGATTCTCTGTTGGCGTCCTACCTATTGTCTGGTATTAGCTGTGATTTTCCACCTGCTCTGGGCCATCTCCTCCAGCAACTGAACATAAGGAAGTCAGACACAAAGTGGGCTTTGGAATAAAAAGTGTGTCAGCCCCGACTGTTCTCCTCCAAGGGTCCTGCTCTCCTCCAAGGGTCCTGCTCAGAAACTGTAAGAACTGAGCCAGCAAAGGGCAATTCTCTTGCCGGACACATTGTCCCTCCCCATGGGCGCACAGGGCAAGGCCTCCAGGGCATCTGGGGAGTCTATTGGCTGCCCCTGGGAGGAGGGAGAAGGATCCGAGGGAGAGCACGCGCTGGCCTGGGGGCTTGACTTTCCCGGAGCTGGGTTAATTCAGTTATAAGAGCTAAGGCAAGGTGGAGAAGTGGGGAGGAGGGCTGCTCTGATGTTCAGCATATTTGGCATAACGTAAATGCACAAATAGCATTTATGTTACATATATTCAGTTATACTCCTGGTGGGGGGCGGGGAGGAGGAAGGAGAGAGAGAGATTGAGATTTAAATGCTGCCATGATATCTGTCCTCCAGTCCTGCCCACGTGATTTTGAGTGACCCACAACCTCAGCTCCTGCATGTGCCCCACCTGCTTAAGCCTCCCTCCACTCACACACATGTGCACGTGCACACACACACACGCGCGCACGGGATTGTGTCAGCCCAGAACAGCAGGCCGCCTCCCTGCTTCTGTGGCTTGGCGGAACTGACTTTCCTGGACTTAACAGGGAGGGTTTCTGCTGCTTCCAGACCAGCCTGGTCGGCTCTCTGCAGACGGTAGCCCATCGGCGAGTAAGGGGATGGTCAAGGATAAATTAAATTATAGTTGTACGCTCCTTCAAGTGTGACTTCGGCGACTCAACATTCAGGACTCCTCTGTACGATTTAGTCCCATCTGTCCTCAGCCCCCCAGACAAGCTCATCAGTACTCAGTACATCAGAGAAATGCACTCTCTCTCCTGGGGACGTTCTAGCTCTAGATGCTGTCTCGCCTGAGAGGGAAGCACTGACCCGCCAAACTACTTAAACTGTGTTTCAGCTTCCTCATCCTTACTTAAAATGAAAAGTACTGCAAATGGGGTCATTGTGAAACTTAAGGGACATAATGGGGGAGCCCCCCAGGGATGCCGGGCAGCCAGAAAGTGCTAGCTCACACGGGCACCACTGATCCTGGGATCTGGGGAGGGGGGGGTGCCACCAGGGTGGGGCCGAAGGGCAGCTCATTCCTTCCTGGGACGCACAGTGCATCTGCAGATGGCCAGGCTGGGAATGAGCTGGGACAGAGGGCCAGGCCACATGCAGGTCCCTGAGCCCCAGGGCTGGAGTGGGAGGCCGAGAAGGTTCCTTGCACGGAACCCATGTCAACTCACAGCCTGGCTCGGGAGCCTCTGCTGGCCTATGTGGGCCTGAGGGTGCAGTGAAGTGCTGCCCCTCGAGGGTGGGTGCCCAGCCTGGGGGCCAGAGTGAGGGCTGGACTTCAGCCCTTGAGGGCACGTTGTGCAGCACATAAGCTACACACCAGTATACAACTAGACTCCCAGCCCTGGGAGTTTGTGCATTTAAATCAAGGCTTTCGTGTCAGCTTTTGAGAGCTTGGTGAAAACTGTGGCCCTTTTCCCTAGAAAGTAGATAAACCCACGCACTTTTGCATTGTTCCAGAGGACTAAGACCTCTCCACACCTGACGCTTAGACCCCAGGTTGGAGACCCCCTGATCTACAGGTCGGGAGCTCATGTGGCTAGTGCCTGCACCCAGCTGCTGATAGCAGGGTCCAGTCCGAGTTCTCTAGCTTCATGAGAACTGTGAAGGTCTGTGCTGCTTTCAGAAAAAGGCAGAACTTCTTTACATGCTATTTCAAAGGTTAAAAGAAGATCTGGCCCCTGCTGAACTGGCCAGCCTGCATACCTACACCTACTCCCTCCCCTTTGCACATGGGCCTTTCCCTCAGCCCTTCCTGGCTCACCAGTCTCCTTCCCACCACAGGCCCTTTGTACCTCCTCTTCCCTCTGCCTGGACTATTTCTCTCGTCTCTTTACCTTCTCAACTCTTACCTGGTCCAAATGTCCCTTCCTTAGGGAGAATTCTGTTCCCTGGAGGCCTCCATGGCACTGGGCCCTTCTCCCTCCTTTCATCACAGTCGGTGATTAATGTCAACCTTCCTTTTCCCCTTGAAGGAAGCAAGTGGGTCTGTTCACTATTGTATTCGCAACGGTGTCTGGCACGCAGGAGGGCAGGGGATAAATACATACGCAGGCAGTGAGCGGCTCACCTTTGCAGAGGTGGGAGATGTGACATCTGTTGCCGGCGGTGTTTGGTTTGTCATTTTCGTGTCTTTTGATCCCCAGCTGCCCTCGTCTTGTGTGCCTGACTCTCTCCTCCTCTCTCCCTGGAGGTGTGCTGAGGCTCCTGGAACACGGGGAGGAGTACGTGTTCACCCTGCCCAGTGCCTACGCGCGGTCCATTCTCACCATCCCCTGGGTGGAGCTCGGAGGCAAAGTGAGCATCAGCTGTGCCAAGACGGGGTACTCGGCGACAGTCATATTCCACACGAAGCCTTTTTACGGAGGGAAAGTCCACAGGTAGGACGCCGCCCCGGAGGCTGTGTGTTTGCCTTCACATGATACCCTGGCTTTCTCTCCTCCAGAGGGAGCTTGCTTCCAACCATGGGAGGAGTTGCCAATCAAGATAGAGTGAACACATCTTTTTTTTTTTTTTTTAATTTTTAATTTTTTACTAACATGTAATGTATTATTAGGCCCGAGGTACAGGTCTGTGAATCTCCAGGTTTACACACTTAACAGCACTCACCATAGCACATACTCTGCCCAGTATCCATAACCCCACCCCCCTCTCCCTCTCCCCCCAGCAACCCTCAGTTTGTTTTGTGAGATTAAGAGTCTCTTATGGTTTGTCTCCCTCCTGATCCCATCTTGTTTCATTTTTTCCTTCCCTACCCACCAAACCTCCAACTTTGCTTCTCAACTTCTTCATATTGGGGAGATCATATGATAGTTGTCTTTCTCTGATTGACTTATTTCACTAAGCATGATACCCTCTAGTTCCATCCATGTCGTTGCGAATGGCAAGATTTCATTTCTTTTGATGGCTGCATAGTATTCCATCGTGTATATATACCACATCTTCTTTATCCATTCATCTGTTGATGGACATCTAGGTTCTTTCCATAGTTTGGCTATTG
>PISX010007413.1:0-89259 GCA_004024625.1 Mellivora capensis
GTATGTTTTCATTAAAGAAACCTCCTGAGATTAAAAATAAACTTTTTAAATCATTATGTAGAATATGTACAGAAACAAAACAAAAAATACATAAAGCAAACATCCGGCTCAATGGAAAAATGTCAAGAGTATTTGCTTAAAGACCAGAATAGCAGTTACCATCAAATGTATTCAACACCATTCTCGAATTCTAGCCATCTCAATAGGACAAACACAAAACAAAATAAAAATGATAAAGTTTGGAAAGGAAGAAATATACTTTCATTATTTGCTGATGATTATCCATGTGGAATATCCAGAAAATCTCCACAGAAAAATGACTAAAATTAATAACAATTTAGCAAAGATGCTGGATATAAAATCAAAATAAAATGTCAATTGCATTTCTGTGCACCCATAACAAACAGAAGGAAATGAATTTAGTGAAGAAAATAATGGAATTTAATTTAAAATAATTAAATAAGACCTACGTAGATAGAAGGTTATATACCATTTTATGGATGGGGAAGAATTGCTATAGCAAAGTTCTCAAATCTCAGTAGGTATTTTTACCCCCTGTAGAATTTAGATGATTCTAAAATTTATATGGAAGGTCAAAGCGTCAAAAATACACAAGATATTTTTAAAGAAGAAAATAAAAAGAGTTGTGGTACCAGATACTGAGACTTACTATAATTTTTTAGCAATCAAAGCATAATGGTATTGATATAAGTATCTAAAAATTGCCCAGTGGATGTCAATAGAGAACCCAGAAACACAAAGGCACAAAGTTGGGCACCACAGGTTTAAGGAGAAAAGAGGGATTTTTCAACAAAGGGTGTCAGGACAGTTTATTACCCATTTAGAAAAGAAAATAAAGTAACCCCCTGCCTAATACCACCCATGGAAACATACTGCAGATGGATTAAAGTCTTCCCTATAAAAGACAAAAATAATAATTTTGTAAGACAGTCTAGGGGATAATTTTTATTACCTTGATGGATATTTTACAATAAACCACAGGAGCACCTGGATGGCTCAGTCAGTTAAGGGTCTGCCTTTGGCTCAGGTCCTGATTTTGGGGTCTTGGGATCGAGCCCCAAGTTGGGCTCCCTGGTCAGCAGGAAGTCTGCTTCTCCCTTTCCCACTCCCCCCCGCTCAGGCACTCTCTCAATCTCTCCCTCTCTCTCTCTTAAATAACTAAAAATCTTTAAAAAACAAAATATAAAATAAAACACAAAGAATACAAACTAGAAAGAATAGATGTGAATATTTGATTAAATTAAAATTAAGAATTTCTATAGATTAAAAAAACACCACAAATAAAGCAGAAAGAGAAAAATTACACATAAACTAAGAAAAGATATTTGTGATGCTTATAACCAGCAAAGAATTAATTTTAGCTTATATGAACTTGTGCAAATGTATAAGAAAACATACAATCCTATAGAAAACAAGGACAAAAAATAAGCAGATATTTCAAAGACAAGAAAAGACCAATATGAAACCTAGTGCAAAAATTTAGAAACTGTAAGGTAAAGCCCACACCCACTCCACACCTATGAGGTTGGCTGTAAAAAGAAAAAAAATATACAGTGGAGCATCATCAAATTGGCAAGGATGTCAGTGGGAATGTGAAATGACGCAACTACTTTGACCTTACATATTACTGTTTAATTTGCACCACTCCAGAACTTCACTTTTTCACTCCACAGACACCTTTGTATGTGTGGCCTGGAGACACATCCAGAAATGTCTAGAATAGCATTCTTCATAAGGGCTTGAAACTGGAAATAATCTGAATGTCCACCAATAGTGGAATGGCTACATATTCTGTGATGAACTAAAACAATGAAATACTACTCAGCATTGAAAATACATAAACTATCACTGCATGCATCCAAATGGATAAGTGCAGAAAATAATAATATTTTAAAAAGCATAATCCGGTGACATAGAGTTAAAAAGCAATAAAACCAGACAATACATTGTTTATGGACACATGAGACAGCATCTGATGGCATTTTTTCCTTACCCATAAAATTGTCAATGATCAAAAATTTTGGTGACACATTTCTCTGGCTAGGTTGTGGGGTAAAGTCATTTCATGCCTAGTTGTTGAAGATATGAATTTTGCAATGCGTATCAAAGTTGACAATATTCATGCTTATCAGCCCAGTGATTCCACTTTAATGGGCTTATAAATATGAACACCAGGTGCAAGCACCAAAGGATAACACAGCATTGTTTGCATGTAATTAGAAAGAAACTAAGTGCCCATGAACAGAAGATTTAAATTATAAGGCCATACAACGGAATCATATGAAGACAAATCAAGTTTATTTTCTGTATGAGTACTGAACATTCCAGTACATACTGCTGAGTGAAGATAAAGATGGAAGGGTTAACATTTGTTCTCATTTTTATATGCACAGACTCCTTCAGTAAGGCAGTGGAGAATTCTGGAGACAGAAACTAAAGTCTGGTTTATACTATCTACCTTTCATATTTTGAATATGTGCAAGTAGTACCTATCTCAGTGAATGGATTTTTAAAAAGGTTGATAAATTTATTGCTAAAAAAGTAAAAAAATGCAAACTCCTCATCATGATAATAAAGCCAGCTTGATCATCTTCAAGGTCATTTCATACCATTTCTCCCCTTACTCATTTTGTTCCAACCAACCTGGTTTTGTTTCTGTTCTTCCAGTAAGCCTGTCCCACTTCTGGGCCATTATTAATTGTTGTTCCCTTTGCCTGAGACACACTTCCCCATATTTCTTGCCTTGCTGATTCCTCTTCCTTTGTTCTTAATTTTATTATAGTTTTTTTTTTTTCAAAGAGATGCTCCTTCATCACTATATCAAGGTAGGAGTTCCCTTCTATTCTTTGTTCCTGAACACTGTGGACTTATCACAGATTGTAATTGTGTATTTATTTGCTTGGTTGGTTGTTTGATGCCTGTCATGCTGGATTATTAGTTCTAATAATGCAAGGATGGTGCTTGTTTTAGACATTGATTGACACCTAGTACCTAGCCTAGTGGATGTGCTTAGCACTGTACCTGTTAAGTGCTCAGCAACCACTAAGTACTAGGTATTTGCTGAATGGATAAACAGCTTTCTTATGTACCACTAATCATCATTTACAAGATATGATGAAACAATGTTCTTATCCACAATAGCAATGATAATGGGAAACATCAAAGAATATCCTTGACAACAATAATAGCAAAGGTGTGAGAGCTGGGTGGGTGGGTGGGGACTAAATTATGCAATGCTACAGAGGATAAAGGAGGGAGGCATTTCTGGTAAAGGGATGCTAACTATTATTAACTATGTAAATAGTATCCGAATCACTTCATAGCTTCAATATTATACTCCCAAGTGGAAGCCAGTGTAGCTGGTTGAGAACCCAATTCTTGGGTTTGACTCACATCATGATTTCAGGGTCATGAGATCAAGCACCAAATCGGGCTTGAGCTCAGAGGGGAGTCTGCTTGAGATTTTCTCTCTCCCACTCCCTCTGCTCCATGCTCCTGTGCCCTCTCTGTCTCTGAAATGAATAAATAAATCTTTTTAAAAAAATACATGAGTTAGAATATTAAAAACATTTTTACAAAAGCGATTTAGGAGTGGAGAGCATGGGGGGCTTGCCCTGCCAAAAGGTAATACAAATCATCATGCTTTGGTAAGTAAAATTCTGTGACAGTGGAGAAAATCTCAACTGAAAAATTAATAGAATAAAATGGAGTACACCACCCAGAAATGGACAAAAGAGAGGACGAGTTTTTGTTATGATACATATAGCTTAAAAATTCAGTGGGAAAAATAGTTATCAGAAAAGGGATTGGTTGACTATTGGTCAACTACTAGAGAAAAAAGATGGTTGGTTGCCTCATGCTATGTATGCATACAGATGCCATTGGGTTAGAGTTACATGTGGAAAATGAGCCACTAAGCACAAAAGCATGACCCAAATCTCAAATTAAAGATAACTAAATTTTTAAATTAAACAACCTGATTATCAATGAAGTAGAAAGCAAATTGGCAACATTTTGCAAGGTTTTACTCATTTCTTTTGACCCTCTGACCCAACTTTTGGTTGTCTGTTTTAAGGAAATAATCTGGTCTAGGACCAGAAACTTCTGTTAAGGGAGTTTCACTGCAGCTTTCTTATGGGGAGAAAAAGAAAATTGCACATTTTTATCAGTAGGGAAATGGCTGAATGCATTGGAGGTATGCATCCACAAAAGAACATAAAATCACAGGAAAATATTAAATGGTATGAGCCAATCTGTATGATACTTTAAGTAAAGTGTAATTTCACTTTAATCCAAAACTTTTAAGATTAAATTTAAATTAAGTTTAATCTTAAAAGTTTTCAACTTAAAGTTGTATTAAAACACAAACCTATAAATCCAATGTAATCCTCATGCTTAAAATAAAAGGAAATATATATGTGTACACATGTATAAAAGGAAATGCATGTATATGTTTGCATGTGTTTTGATCATGCTTATGTGTAAATGTGTGTGTATATCTGTGTGCACTGAATGAGGACAAACTCACTTGTGAAGATCTAACAAGATGGCTCCAGGGAAATAAAAGTGGAGGAGAGACAATGGTGCAGAGGTGCTGGAGAACAGAGCCCAGAAGCACACACTCCTATACGGACTTGATTCTTAGTCAGTAACTGACTTCCCAAATATCTTTACTGCTCCATTTTAGCATCAGCTAAGTGCCCCTCTCATCCCTACATTGTTCAGTTATTGTTTCTTTTTGTAACTAAATTTTATGAAGGAAATGCTATTCCATTGTGGCAGCTACAGATTTCTGTTTCCATGGGGGAGCGGCATGTATTGTGATTGGTCATATTCTGTAATCATCCAAACTACCTAATTCTAGCTAGGTCCCCGTGAGACCCCTCTGTAACCCAGCTCTGTCCTGGAGCTGACATGCTCAGTGAGATGCTTAAGAAGCACTTGTTGACCAATGCTCTATTTTCCTACATTTATAGATCTGTAAACTGCCATAGATAAGACTTCTTAACCCCTCGGTCCTATTAATTAATGTAACCATACAAAATTATTTATGGAGCAAGTTCTACATCAGGTATAGTTTCATAAACTGGCAGTGTGCAACGCAGATAAAGGCCTGGTCTCACTTTAGCGGCAGGAGACAGACAATTGACAAATACACCAAGGAATATTTAATAAGAGGTGGAGGTGTGTGATAAATGCTATGATGAGAAATACAGCAGCATAAGCAGGATAGAGTGATAATGAGGGGTGGGACTACTCATTCATGGGGAGTTCAGAGATATCCTCTCTGATATGAAGACCTTTGAGCAAAAACCTGAAAGAAGTGAGTTCATGAGTCATGAGGACATTTGGGAAGAACATTCCAGGCAGAGGGAATAGAAAGTGCAGAGGCTCTGCAGCAGGAGAAGGAAGACCCACACTCCACCCAGCATGAAGCCCACTGAGGTTGCAGCAGAGAGGGGTGCATGAGGATGGAGACAAGTTTAGGAGGTGAGCTCTGAAGGGAACAAAGGGTCAGATCTGGTAGGGATGCAGGTATGTCCCTTGTTTTGAAAGTTCATGTTATGCCACTTTGCTTTTACAAAAGACCTATATTAGCACTTGTTTTTTTCACCTGAAAGAAATCTAAAGAGGATTTTTCCTTTAACCATAAGTAAAAATAGTGTCCAGTATGGGTATGTTATGGAAGCCACAGGCACCCCGAGTAGGGAGATTGGCAACGTCCATCTCCTTTCCAGGGACCACACAGCATCTCAACAGCAATTGCCAGAGCTCTGTGTCTGGAAGCACCTGTTCTTAATCTCTTACTGTGTGCATCCATTAGCCACACATGCCCTAAGTAGATCAGAAAAGCTTAAGAGGTGATTTTTTGGATCTGACATTGCTCAAAAATTTTCCATATAAGTCAGTGTGAATTACTTCTTAGCTGTACACCATTTTCAGCCTATGAGAAGTTTCACAAGAGCGTCCTACTTTTAGAAATCAGGGGAAACCTGCATTGGCTTTTCTCTCTGTGAGATGGGAAGGCACTGGAGAGTTCTGAGATCTGGGTACTCGGATGGATAACCCATCTCCCATGTTGTAAAAGTCATACTGGTTGCTGGAAACAGAAGAGACTGCAGGAAGGGCAAGGCCAGAGTCAAGGAGACAAGTTAGAGGCCTCTTACAAAAGTCCCATTGGAATGAGAGTTTGGCTCAGGGTGGCAATCATGAAAGTATTGTGATAAGGCTGGACACTGAATATGTTCTTCAAGGGAAGAGACAGCCCAATTTACAGATTTGTTTTGTGTGGAGTATCAGAAAAAGAATGGAGACTAAATGACCTCCAGACATGCCATCACTGTGACTGCACAGGAGAAGCACCTGGGATCTTACAAAGATGCTGGTCCTGTAGGCCTGTTCATCCAGAATAGGACGAGTTTCTCCCTACCTCCCCCTACAAACTCCCCCAAACCCTGGCTTGGAAGGGTTTTCTGTGGGCCTTGGGTGCCTCCTTCTACCCCGGGATGGTGACCATGTGTGGACACTTCTGTTTGAGGCCAGGGGCCTCAGAGTTGGAAGGGCTCCCAAAGTCGGCTTCCCCATTTGATACAGGATTTGCATTTTGTTACTGAAGAAAGATCAATGGCTATTCATTGCCAAGTAGCTAGATTGGAGGTGGAGAAAGAGGACCTGGTCCCTGGGGGCCTCACAGTCATAAAGGTTTCTGGTGCCACAGGAGGAAGCATTGCTTTTTGTCTGTGGCTTACTATGTACAGGAAACATCACCATGGTCTGCAGCTGAGGCAGCTGATGCCTAGAGGAGGCCTGCTTTATAATGAACAGGGGAAAGAGGGGTGTCTGGGTGGCTCAGTTGATTAAGCATTTGCCTTGGGCTCAGGTAATAATCCCAGGGTCCTGGGATCAAGGCCTGCATCGGGCTCCCTGCTCAGCAAGGAGCCTGCTTCTCCCTCTCTCTCTGCCTGCAGCTCCCCTTGCTTATGCCCCCCCTCTCTCTGTCAAATAAATAAATAAAATCTTAATAACAATTAAAAAAAGAACAGGGAAAAACCCTCCTTCCACTTGTTTCTGGGTCTCCAGAAGCATCCACTCAAGTGTCAAGTGCTGTTGTATTTGGAAAGACTAATTCTGGAAAAGTGATTCTGTCCCTGGAGATAGTTTTATTTCTAAAATTTAGAAAGAAAATGAAGGAGAGATGTGTCATCGTCCTTTAAGGATTGATTTGTATTTGGATAATTTCCAATATTTTAATGGAAACCAGAAATTTAAAAGGTGTTACCCTGTAGCTTAATTTATATGAAATGCTGAAAACTAATATTTAAAGGATTTCCACCTTGATTTGTCCTTTGCATGAATGGTGCATCATAAATTTGGGAGGATATGCAGGCTGAAATTGGGAATCGACCTAATCACAATATAACTTACTTTTCTGAATTCATATTAAGCACAGCATATCTTACGAAGTAATTTTCATATATGCTCTTCCATAATCTCAATGGGGAAGGAAGCACTGTTATGTCCAGTGAAGAGGATGAAGTTCAGAGAGGTTAAGGAAACTTGTCTAAGGTTAAACAGCCCTCCTGGGGGTAGGGCTGGGAACTGAATGCAGGAAGTCTGACTTTGCAGGATCCAAGCAAGGGTTGGCTAGGACCTGAACGAGACCTTGGATATTCAAAACAAATGGAACCCTTTCAGGAGACTAGGGTAGAATTTAGCAACAAATACTGCACGACAAATGAGGCAGGTTGGATGTTTTGCCACATATTGGGCATAAGTGAATGATGCAGGTAGAGGCCTGGTATCTGCAGGTAAGTGAGCCTGGCATCCTTCTCTAGTTGATACCTAGCATTTAGTGAGCACTTAGTATATGCAAGGAATCATCCTAAGCACCTGGCAGGTTTTCATTCATGTGTGAGCCAGGTGTCTTCTTTCTTAGCTCTTTTCCCGACAATGATGTTCTCAGCCACCAGTTACTTCTGTCCATAAATCTTAAAACCAGGGTTCTGAAAGTAACTTGCCCAAAGGCAAACAACTTAGGGGATTCAGGAGCTGTGAGCAGCACCAGGGTCTTTAACTACCAACGCCTGTGCTCTTGGCAAGCTGTGTGTGTTTTTACAAGTCTTTCTTACAATTGGAGAAGTGCCCCAGAGTTTGGGCCTCTCTGCTTTAGGACTGGGGCCTGTCCTCACGGGCATTGACGGTTGCACCCTGGGCAGAAGGAGAGGTTGCAGAAGTGGGAAGCATGAACACAGGGGCCAATGATGAAAATAATATTTCAGAATCCCCAGGGGCATTCAGGTTTGATGGAAGGGGTCCTGACAAGTGAGTGAGGCAGCTATCCACTAGAGGCTTTTGCATCTGCCTGTACTGGAGCTTCTGCAGCGAGAGACTTGGGTTTGCAGCCCTCATCTTCACCACTTACTAGACGTATGATCTTGGGAAAATCACCTTTTGCCTTTTTGAGCCTCAAGCTTCTCATCTGAATAATGGGACTAAAACTGCCTCATAGAAGTAATGTGTATGTATACATATCTGTATCTATCTATCTATCTATCTATCTGAAAGCACCTAACAGATAGCAGACATGCAATAAGTGTTGTCTATATATTAAATATGAGGCCATCTTTTTTTTCCCAAATTTTGTTCTATGGTGTAACACAATTTTTTTTTCTGAATAAATGATGTCTTACAAATTTTCTTCCTCCAGGTTAAGAAACACCACAGAGGACCACAAAATATTAAAATCTTTTGTAGTTATCCTACTTTATGAAGAATGTTTATTTCTCCTTATTTACTCTCAGAGAAGACATTAGAGGTGGGGATTAGGGAACTAACTCAGGAGTCAGAGTGGGCCTTAAATCACCACGTACCCCCAGGGTGACCAATGCAAACTGTTCCCCTCACTAAAGGCCAGACACTAAATAGCTCAGTTTGCTCTGCTGTGTAGAGCTCAGCAGTTCAGCCCAGTGGTTAAGGATCTTGGCTCCCAGTAACACCACTTCCTTGTTGTATGACTTTGACCCAGTTAGTTAATTTCTCTAGCCCTCCAATTTCCTCACCTGTTAAATAGGAATAGTTTCCTAGAAATATCATTGGACAATTGATGACAAGCAAGTAACAAAGGGCCTGTAGCACAGTAATTACTCAGTGAGTATTGACTGTATTTGTGGTGGTGGTCATTACTGCTTTGTTGTCTTTTATGTCACAACATAAAAGTTGTGACTCAGTGAGGGTCTGAGTGAGTAGGCAAACAGGTCTGTGTTTCAGAAAGATCACCCATGACGAGGCATGTGGAATGCATACATCCAGGTTAAACTCCATCTGTGAGGCTTTGGTGAAAAATGGCATGGAGGAAGGATTAGGTGGATCCCCAGCAGTGGCTGAGCAAATGGGAGAGACAGTACCACCAACATCCTCTGCCAGGGTCGTGGGCTCTCCCACAGCTGCCAGCCCATGACCACGCTTCCTGCCTGTCCTCCTTTATAAATAGTACACACTGAACTGGAAAAATGAATCATGAGGGGAATGGAATGAAGTTAAAAAAAAAAGTAACAGAGCTATCAGGTAGTAAACTTAAGTGAACATCTAGGAAAAAGATCTAAAAAATGAGTCTTTCTGAACTCAGATGGCAAACTGTAAGAAGTCGCATAGATTGATGAAAAACTTACCTGTAAAAACCTGACTTCCACAACTGGTGTCCTGAGAAATGACAATGTAATGAGGGGACAATGCAGTCTTTTCAGAAAACCACAAAACAGAGGATTTTGAAGAAGAAAAAAGTAAAAGAATAGAAGAACAGAGATAGAAGACTTTTCTCACGTTGTTAAACTGTGACATAAGGAAGAAGTAAAAATTGAAAAGGCTAACCACAGGATAGACTGGAAGTAAGGAAAAATAAGTGGTTAAACCCCTTAAAACTGGACAAAGCACAAAATGATGGAAGTTAATTATTTCTTAAATAGGAGAAACATACCAGGTAGCAGCCCAAATTTTAAAGATAAATCATGCTAATAATGCAAAGCAGGTAAGATACTAACATGGCTACAATGTCTACTCCACTGTCTTCAGAGAGATGAACAAAACAAGTAGCCCTAATTGTTCCAAGAGTGTCTTGCAGCCTGAGGTGACTTCACCACTTAGAATCTCCTGTCCACCTCTTATTAAGGGGATTTTAGGAGAACTTCTGTTTCCATGCTCCTATTGTGTACCAGACACTGTCCTTTGGCCTTCAAATGTGCCATTTTATAGACAATTCAGTAGCAATCCTGCTTGGTCTTATTAGCCCCATTTTAAAGAAATTGAGGCTCAGAGATGTTAAGTAATTACTCGTGGTCACAGAGATCGGAAAGGACAGTTGGCCAACTGTCCTAGCTTGCCTGGGACACAGAACTTAATTTTCAAATATGGACAGTCCTGAGAAAAGCAGGAGGAGTTTCATCCATGTTCTTCTTCAAAGTGCACAAACTACAGGCCAAACAAATCAGTCCAGTACCTGTTTTTGTAGTGCGAGTGAGCTAAGAGTGGTTTTCACCTTTTTTAAAAGAAATAATGAAAGAAGGGCACCTGGGTGGCTCAGTGGGTTAAAGCCTCTGCCTTTGACTCAGGTGATGATCCCAGGGTCCTGGGATCGAGCCCCACATCGGGCTCTCTGCTCTGCAGGGAGCCTGATTCTTCCCCTTCCCTCTCTCTGTCTACTTGTGATCTCTGTCTGTCAAATAAACAAATAAAATATTTAAAAAAAAAAAGAAATAATGAAAGAAGAAGGAGGAGGGGAAAGACGAGGAGGTGGAGAGAGATGAGGATTTCATTGTGTGGTTCACAAAAATCCTGAATTATTTAACCATTTATTTTCTGGTCCTTTTTTAAAAAAGATTATATTTATTTACTTATTAGAGATAGAGACAGAGTGCACACACAAGCAGAGGGAGGGGCAGAGGGAGAGGAAGAGAATCTCAAACAGATGCCCTACTGAGTGCAGAGGCCAACATAGGGCTTGATCCCAGGACCCCAAGCTCATGACCAGAGTTGAAGTCAAGAGTCAGACACTAAACCGACTGAGCCACTCAGGTGCCCCTATTGTCTGGTCCTTTGCAGAAAATTTTTGCTGAGCCCTGCCTCCACCATCATTCTGGGGTAATTTCAGGGAAAGGTGAGTCCTTTTGGTCTTCATGGTTGTCTCGGGGTAACAGTTATGTGTGTGAGTACATGTACATGTGTGTGTGTGGGAGGTGGAAGGTGAAGGTGGGACAGGTCATGGGTGACACTGGCTCACCAACCTGTCAGTCGTTGAAAACATAAAAAATGGGGAATTTACTAGAATACATGTTTTCTGGTTTCTAGTCCAGTCTTCTTCCCCGTGAAGCAGGAGGAAATCTATAGAGGGTGTTTCCACATTGTCACAATTCCTGGTGGCGTAGTGAGCAAATCACTTCCTTTGCAAATGGTGGCCAATGTTGCAAAAAAGGAAAGGTGCTTCAGAAGATACAAATCACCATAACCAGTTCTCTCACAACCCTGTTTAGATCTCCATGAGAAATGTCAGAACTGATTTTTTCTGAAAGACCTGTGATAATTCCCCAGAAAGACATGGGGGAGTGCCAAAGTCAGTTGACAGCACTTCCATGGAGGCGTTTTTTTCAAAGAGAAGATGAGAATATTTTCATTTTTGATGAGACTGATCTTTCAAAACCATTCATGACTCTTGTTTGCAACAAGCATAGAAGACTTTCTGATTACCAGACCAAAGGACGGAAGAGAAAGGTATCCTATCCAACACAGATAAAGGCCAAGATGAAGAGAAGCCATATCTGGCAAACAGTAGGTGCATGATAATGAATGAATGTACAAACAGTAGAAAACATGAAATATTTCATGCGGAAATATCTCTATTGAACTGATGGCCTGATTAACCATTTCCTCCAAAAAAGAATGAGTATTACTAAATTAACTTGTCATAAATATTAATGACTCATGGAGAAAATCATAGGCCCATGTCTATGCTGCATCAGGATCGCATTCATACAACACTAACAAGTACCAGACCTCCCAGCTTCCCCACACTATTATGAGGGTGAAGAAGGCAGGTTCTAACCTTAGAGCAGTGGGTCTCCAATGGGAGATTTTGCGCAGTTGGAGGTTTTCAGCAATGTCTGGAGATATTTTAGAATGTCCCATCTGGAGGGGGCAATACTGGTATTTGTGATGGGGGCCAGCGGTGCTGCTAGACATCTTAACTCTATACAGCACAGGCTCCCCGCCCTAACCCTACTCAACAATAAACAGTGCTGAGGGGTAGAAACCCTTCCTGGGAGTCCTGCAGTCACCAGTACACAGTAGATGCTCAGTAAATTACTTCTGGATAAGTGGGAGGTGCACAGCTTCATTTTCAAAACCTGCTTTGCTCACAGAACACAGGGATTCTCTTTCAAGTCTCTCCACATTTGTAACCTTGTTTCATGGATTTCTTTTCTTTGTGTAACTAATCTTGAGCTATCTACTGACTGGAGCACTGGAGGGTACAAAAATAACAGACGATATCCTTGCCCACAAGGGGCTCAGGTCTGGCAGGGAAGAGAGAGGATGAGATGTGTGATTCTCACACAGGGTGTCAGGTGTCAGGACAAAGATACCCCAAAGGCAACTGACGGCTGTCATGACAACACCTGACATCATTAACTCATAAACAGTATTGAGCACCTGCTATGGCGTAGGCAATGCTTTAAACAGTGTGTCTGTAACAACTCATTTAATTCACACAGTAATCCAATGAAGTGGGTGCCATGATTACTATTATTAGGTGACCCCATAATAATTATTCAAATAAAACAATTTGACAGTGAAGTGGATCATTCAATGATCCTGGGGTCAGAGGCATGAACCTCAACTACCCTAGGAAAACAGGGATGCGTGGCTTCCTGATCCCCACTTACAGATGGGGAAACTGAGGCAAGGGCAATTTAAGGAGCTCACTTCCACTTACCCCTCTGTAAATGGGAGGGCCAGACTTGGAATCCAGCCAGTCATCCTTCAGAGCCTGCTCTTTAAAGCACTAACAACATTATGCTGTAAAGATGGTGCATAATAGTGCAGTAGAGAGTAAGGGACCCAGGAAGGCTCTCTGGAGGAGGCGACCTTTAAGCTGAAGCTTGAATAATGCATAGGATTTGGATAAGTCAAGAACATGGAAAGGGGTATTGAAACAGCTGTATGTGGAAGGGCCTAGTGGCAAGAATAAACAGGGAGCATTTAGGAAACTGAAAAGTGCCCAGAATTGCTGGAGGGTAGGGCTATAAGCTTGGAGTAGCTGGATATGGGGAGTGGGAACAGTGGAGGCATCTGCTACTGTAGGGCTTCATGCGACAGGGCCATTAGTTCATTAAAGCTTCATCTTAGAGGTGCCTGGGTGGTGCAGTCAGTTAAGCATCTGACTCTTGGTTTCAGCTCAGGTCATGATCTCAGGGTCATGCAATGGAGAGTTGCATCAGGCTCCACACTCAGTACGAGTCTGCTTGAGATTCTCCCTCCACCTCTCCTGCTGTTCCTGCTCTCTCTCAAATAAATAAATAAATTTTCATCTTAATCCTCCAAAGTAGAACTTTTACCATTTTATACAAATAAGGAAATAGCATCTTAGCCCCCCTTCTACCCCAAAGCCTACATTTGGCAGGAGAGCTGGGAGTATGTCTGATGTCGAAATCCATTCCATGTCACTACATCTAATCCTTTGACTGCAGAACACTTGGCCCTCTTTATTTTAGGAGTCTGCAATACTTCCTCGAGCATCCCAGCTAGAGATGGCATCGTCAAGGAACTGTTACGGGCATCACTGCTAATGGTTTTCATGACGGGAGGAAATGTTTCTTCTAGGGGCCTAGGCACAATGCCCACTTAGCTGGCATTTTATAAGGAAAACCAGGAGCCATATCTGGAAAAGTTTTGTCCAGTGTGCATGGAGCACTGGAGCAAGGTTCTCTATTTGACCCTGAGTTCCACAAGGTGAGACATTAGAACAGTGGAGTTTTATAACATATGTGCATCTAGTTTGTGTGTATTTGTTACAAGTTGTGGGTGAGAAAGAGGGAAGGAGGGAGAGAGAAGGAAGAGAAGAAAAGGGGACAGTAATCAAAGGATAAAGCACTCTAAATGGCTTGCAAATGTTGTTCTTTCATGAGCACTCATGACCCGGCATGTGGTGATGAGTCTCTACAGTCTGTTTCAGGCCTGTGGACTCCAGCAGCCTGCCCACCTGACTGGATTGGGTGTGTACGAGGCTTAAAGTTCTTTCTTTTTCACACAGCACGGTCCCAAAACACCAACAGCTTCACTTGGAGCTTGCTCATACCAGGGGAGAACCTGGCTGTGTTGGGTTCTGGACATGATACATACATTTACTAACTCTTCTGGCATTTCAGGGATTTTATTTTACAGCAGGATTTCTGACTAAGTTGTTAGCCTTCAAACCTCGCCCCAGCGTAAGCTGTGACTCCAGCATGGGGTAGGCTCCACACAAGCAGCAACGGGGCCGATTACAACACGGTACAGAGAAATGGAGGCGTTAACCAAAGAAACAGCCGCAGGAAAAGCCAACATCTTGATTCACACAAGCCCTGGCAGAGTAGCTGGTGATAGTGGGGGCATCATAAATGTTTTTAGAATAAAGAAATGAATTCATGAGACACCTGGGTGGCTCAGTTGGTTGGACGACTGCCTTTGGCACAGGTCATGATCCCGGAGACCTGGGATCGAGTCCCGCATCAGACTTCCAGCTCCACGGGGAGTCTGCTTCTCCCTCTGACCTTCTCCTCACTCATGCTCTCTCACTGCCTCTCTCTCAAATAAATAAATAAAATCTTTAAAAAAAAAAACTGGACTTGTTGAAAAAAAAAGAAAAGAAATGAATTCATGACCCATGCACTGCTGCCAGTCAGGAGAGAACCAGGAGTACTTTCTGGAAAGTTTCCTCATGCATGGGCATTTGCCACACTGCATAGGAAATGAAGTCTATAAATATTCCCTGGCAGGCGATCGGCTATGGTTTGAAGACCCACGTTGACACTGATTCGCTTCTTTTCCCTCCTCACCTGGGGCCTGTCAGGCAGCACATCGAAAGTGCTTTGTGGATGTGGCTGGAAGGAGGCAAAGGGCTTGCTTGGCTGAGACTCAGGTGATCCCCACCCCCTCACTCCCAGTCAGGTCACTGAGGAAATGCCACATTCTCCCTCTCTTCATTCCTGGCACCCAGGGCAGGGAAGAGCTGGGAATTCTGCTTCAGCTGCACTCAAGTATTTATTCTTCCCAGGCGAGCTTTACAAATCTAGAAATGGAGGGGACAGTGTGAGCCTAGAGTAGTTCTGTCAGAGCTTTGGGGATAAATGTGTGGGGGAGAGCCCGGCTCGAGGGGTCTCAACTCAGACCAATGGACCTCCTTTATGGCAGAGAGGTATGAGATGGGACAGAGCATAACGCTGCAGGGCCCAGTGACTGCAACATTTAAACACTCCCAGAAGCTGATCCCATGAGAGAACGAGGGAGTTCCCTGGTGCCATCTTGTAGTCAACACCCTCCAAGGATGGAATGTCACCCTCTAGGATCCAATGGCCAATTTCCATCAAAGACCACATATGGTGTTGTGCTTCAGTAGGAAGGACTCATGAGTCTGGGGAAAAAAAAGGGGGTTTCCAGTTTTAGTTGCCATCTCTCCTGGTCGTGCACCTGGGGAGCTAGTGATTACAGAGCCTGAATCTTGGATTCTATAACTTTAGAGTTCCAGCTTTCCCTAGGCTAAGCACATCCACTAGGTAAGGCAGCAAGATTCTCCCTGAATTATAACATATGGCATGTTGGGCTTCTCATGCCAAGTGGCTATTAGACAGGAAGACTCACCATCCAGGTAGGAGTTACGCCCTGGCCTGAGAAAGGCATGGTTAGAATATGCATGAAGCCACCAGGTAAATGACCAATACCAGCAGAGGTACTAGCTGAGGGAGAGGAGAATCTAGAACAAAGCAGAGAGGAGGGAGACAGTGTATATCTGTAGGGGTCCCCAGACCACCTAAAGCAGTAAGGACTACAATTTAAGTATTAGCTGCCTTCCTTTAGCTTTCTCCAAGAAGAAAGGCCTCCCAGGAACACAGAAGAGCTCTCAGAACTTCAGTGATAAATTAAGTCTTGGAGGCACATGGGGTGGACTCTGGTGGGACCAGATCCCCCTCGGGAATGGAGGATGCATCTTCCCATGGTAACTGTGGGCAGACAGCCCTCAGCTGATGACTGCCTTGGCGGATCAGCTAAATGAAGATGACCTTCTCACCAAGGTCATGCCCAGGACTGATAAGCTGGAAAGATGCCTGGAGTACACTTATAATCTCAACTCTGAGATATCAGAAGGACCATTCCAGCCTCAGAACTCCCCACTGCAGTGACAGGTCTCTGTGGAAATTCCATCACAGCTCAATTTGTCCATTTGCCTACTTCTGCCTCCACGTCTTCTCGGTCCATGGGTGCTCATCCCAAAAGCATCCCCTAAAAAACTTCTTACCCACTAACCTCTTTCCCAGAGTCTGCTTCTTGGAGGATCGAACCTGTAATAGCCAGAAAGTGTAAATTGCTTTTCCTAATGTTGTCAGCCTCTAGTATTTGTGGAATGAGTGGTTAACTAGTGAATACAATTAGTTTGTACCATCCAGACCATCAGATGGATGATGATGATGATGACTATCTAGTAGGTAGTTCCCCCTTTTTTCATTCTTTTTGTAAATATTTCCTGAGTCCCAAGTAGGATGTAGGCACTGCTCTAGATTCCAGTGACAAATAAGATAACTAATGTACCTTCCCTGTGAGGCATCCTGTGGAGACCTTAATTTAGATCAAGTGGTGCAGAGAAAGCCTCTCTGGAGATGAAATATTCCCATGAAACTTGAGAAATGAGGAAGAGTCAGTCAAGGAAAGAGCCAGGGAACACCTTTTGCAAACACAGGGATGGGGAAGAGGGGGAACTTATTTAAGGTCTAACCTTATTTCCTCTGATGCTCTTGGGTTGACCCACTCTTAGATCATGGTAAAAACCACCAGACTTCCACAACAAAGGATCTTTCTACCTATATGTCTCTTCCCCAAGACCCCCTTTCCCTGCAATGATTTCACACATCAGAATTACCTATCCTTCCTTAGACATTCCCCCCATTTCTCCTTCTCACTACACAGCAGATGGTGGTGTCAAGAAGGTGGTGGTAGCAGTTCCTAAGGAAGTTGGTGGTGTGAGCATGGGGATGTGTTGTGTAATGTGATGGTTACTATGGCAATTTTTATTGGGTAATTGGGTTTGAAGAAACATTTTGATTCATCATTAGTTACTGAGCTAAAAACAGCATCTTACCAAGAGGTTGTTTTCTCTTAAAATGCATCTGTTTTGGAGGGTTAATAAAGTACAGTTACATGCACCAAAAATCAGAGCATTTTCCCCAAGTCATCCATGTCTTGATCTGGACTTCTCAAAAGAAGGCCAAATTACCTTCTGCTTTACTTTATCTCTCCCCCGCCCAAAGTATTTATTGTTACAAATGAACATCACATTGACCAAAGAGAGTAGAAAGAAAATAGTTTATTATGTCCAAATTGAGTAGCCTAATTCATAAGGAAAGTGACTTTACAATCTTCACAATGTTTCTCAACTGTCTTATTTTATGGAGTTGGGGGACAAAGAAGTCTTGCAGAATTCCTTTTCTCTGAGGAGTACAGACCAGAGAATGGTTTAAAAAGGATTATGTAAGGGCAAACATTCCTCGACATCTGCAGGAGGGAATAAACATGAGTGAATATATGTATCAACAAGGGTTTCGTTTGCCCTTGTTTTGTCAAGTGAACTCATTTAATGTCTGAATCAAATAAAATGTTCTTCCAAAATTTAACACATGGTGGTTATGAGTAAGTGCCACGTAGTTTTGCTAATATGGATGAGGTATAGACCTCGTGACACAGTAGGAAATACAAGTATCATGGAAGCCAAGAGTGTACAATGTCTTATGTCTTCAGCCCATGGTGACAACTAGCTCCCACCATGCTGTGTGCCATTTTCTCATAAACGTGCTTATTTTAACTTTGAGACTTCATTCTGCCACAGAACGCAGCAAAGCCGATTTTACTGATTTAAAGAAGTGGGATCCTTCCAGGATTGTCACAGAAGACAAGGAGTTCCCATTTGGAAATGCCCCATTGTGGCACCTGCTACACTTACCTGGCAGAGTACAGGTCTGCTTCTGGGATTTGAATCCCAGTTCAGCCTCTTACTAGTTGTGGGAAGGGGAGGCATTTATCGAACCTCTCTAAGCCTCAGACTACTCATCTTAAGAGGGGATAATAACTGTACCTACTTCATAGGTTGTTGTGACTGAAAGAGGTAATCACACAGAGCCCTTGCCATAGGAGGGTTCCGCTCCCGTTAGCTGCTCCTACCAATAGTGATTTCTTTTCCCTTCTCATCAAGCTCATAAGTTCCTCTAATGAGGGATTATGTGCCACGCCTAATTCTTTTGGGCTTCATAGCTATCGTGACAATGTCACTCATTTGGCAAACTGGGACGCTCTGGAGAGTGAGAGTAGACAGGCATCGATCTGGAGTGTCCTGGGCACGCTATGATGTGGGGTCATCCTACCCATGGCACACACCGCTGGATGAGGTGGAGGCTAAGTATTTAAATCTTCAGACTATATTCCTGGGCAGCTGCTGAATGAAGAGCAGTCACTTCAGTTGATAGAATACGTCCAAGGAATCTCTGGATGTGTGTGAATAAACAACAGAGACTAGATCTCTCCCTCATGATATGGGGACATACACAATAAACAAAAACGTACAAAATGACAGCACTTCCTGCTCATTGGCCAAAAAATGCTATGGAGAGAACTAAAGGTGATGAAGGGGAGAAAGAAGTGACCCCTTATTTTATATAAGGTACTTCTGATAGGTTGTATTTGAACAGACTCAAAAAGGTGAGCAAACCACACAACTATCCAAAGGAATAATGTCAAGTGTATCTTCCACTATCAAGAATATTCACAGTAATGCCTTGATACACAGAAAAGGTAAAAATAAAGAATGATAGGTAAGATCTAAGTTACCCAGTGCTGTAGAGACTAAAAACTCATTTCAGATATGCCTAATGTCTTCTCTATAATTTTGGCTATTGGATCTCTAACAATTCATCATCTATATCTTTATCCAGATATTGCCAATACAAAACAACAGTTGAATTCATTAATTCTCTCCCGGTTGCTTGATGTTTTATGAACACTATGTCCACAAGTTAGTATGGTGAAGACAACCACTTTTCAGGTGAGAAATCTGTGGCTCACAGAGGTGGAAAACTTTCTGTGCAATCAGTTAGGGACCTGGGACTGGCTCTGAAATGCAGATCTGAGTCTTTTGTTTCCCAATGTCCGGCCTCCTTTATCAGGACTCCGCTTCTAATACTAACACATAGATGAGAAGCTTTTTTTTTTGTCTTGGCTTTTGAATTTAAGTGCAGAAAATATGTTTGCATAACCAGTCTTTATGATCTAGGAGCGAAATGCTTGGAAACCAGGGAGCAGCAAGTGCTGGTTTCAAGGAAGAGACGCCTCCTGTCCTGGGGTCGCTGCTCTCACCTGTACCCACTGAGTGGATGTGATCCCACTGCTCAGGTGGGCATGGCACTGGAGCCCACTGGCAGTCACAGCCTGTGACCAGTTGATTCCCTTTGCCCATCAGAGTTTTAGAAATGGCATCAGAGAAGTATGACATGCAAGATGGAAAAACAACAACAACAACAACAACAACAACAGTAGGAAGTGAACTAAAAGATGAACAACCAAGGATTGTAGTCTGCCCAGGGTTTGGATATTAAGAAATATTTCAGGCCTGAGCTTCCTCGACCAATAGGCATCAGGGCTAGAAACTGGCCTTCTATGACCAAGTTACTATACCATCTGGTACATTAAATATCAGAAAACTTTATTATTTTTTTATTATGTTAAGATAGTCACCATACAGTACATCATTAGTTTCTGATGCAGTGTTCCATGATTCATTGTTTGCATATAACACCCAGTGCTCCATGCAATCCATATCCTCCCTAATACCCATCACCGGGTTAAACCATCCCCCCGCGCCTCCCTTCTAAAACGCTCAGTTTGTTTCTGGGAGTCCACAGTCTCTCGCGTGGTTCATCTGCCCCTCCGATCCCCCCCAATTCACTTTTCCTTTCCTTCTCCTAATGTCCTCCCTGTTATTCCACAAATAAGTGAAACCATATAATAATTTACTTTCTCTGCTTGACTTATTTCACTCAGCATAATCTTCTCCAGTAAGTATCAGAAAACTTTAAAATATAAATTGCATTACAAATGCCAAGTTTATTTTTTTGGTAGGAGTGCTCTGAGTGGATCATTTGGAGTAAGTGTTGGTTCAAGTGAAAGAAGTGGGCTTCAAAATACATGTTCTCCTTCAATATTTAATCAAAATAGTGACTCAATGCTAGTTTCAATACTATCCCCTTTAGCTATTATTATGTTTTAAAGGTCAAAGAGAACACTCAATGATAGATAAGTGGTTCTTTCTCTTTCTTTTTCTTTTGGTAAAATACACCACCTTGGAGCAGTGATGTTTACATTACACGTATTCTTCCAGCTTTCCAAGGATTTGGAAGTATCTATTAGAAATATCAAAGGCAGGGGCACATGGGTGGCTCCGTTGGTCGAGTGTCCGACTCCTGATCTCAGCTCAGGTCATGATCTCAGGATCCTGAGATCAGGCTTCACGCTCAGTTGGCTTGAGATTCTCCCTTTCCCTCTGTCCCTCCCAACTGCTCATGTGGTCTCGTTCCCCCCCCCCAAATAAATGAATAAATCTTT
This sequence comes from Mellivora capensis, assembly GCA_004024625.1. NCBI lineage: Eukaryota > Metazoa > Chordata > Mammalia > Carnivora > Mustelidae > Mellivora > Mellivora capensis. The sequence continues at coordinate 20,905 of PISX010007413.1, forward strand.
TTAAAAAATCAGAGGCTTGCATTTTCATTAATCAGGCTTTTGCAAGTGCTTCGACCTGCGCCTACTCCCAACCTTTTCAGTTAGGTCACACTATTCTCCCCAGTAGCCGTTTCTCCATTCATAATCACTGTGGAGCACCAGCTCTGTGCAAGGCATGGTTCTAGCAGCTTTTAGATTCTGCAGTAAATCAGAGAATGAAGGTCTTTGCCCTCCCAGTTAACCCTGCAGCCTGCATAATTAACAGGTGATACTTATAGCCTTCATGCTGTTCCAAGATATTACCCGCATCACCTCTGTGAAAGTTCACACCTCCCTTATGAGATATATACCATAACTAGCCCCATTCTACAGATGAAGGCACTGAGTCTTATGGAGGTTGAGTAACTTGCCGGCTCAGAAGCTAATTTAAATGCAAGCACTAGGGCTCCAGAGAGTGTGTTCTCACTCACTTGGCCAAAACACTGTCTTCTATTTGAAACAAAATTCCTGAAGATTAAGATCTAGTGAAGGGCAGAAGTGTGGGCATCTCATCCTCTCACAGTGGAGGTCTAATTTCATCACCACATCTTTTGTGGGTATCTCTGTATATTACCCTTGAATTTCTTTTTTTTTTAAAGATTTCATTTATTTATTTATTTGAAACAGAGATAGAGAGAAGGACCCAAGTGGGGAGGAGCATCAGAGGGAAAGGGAGTGGGAAAAGCAGGCTCCCAGCTGAGCAGGGAGCCCAACACAGGGGTTGGTCCAGGACCCCAGGATCATGAGCTGAGCCCAAGGTGGACACTTAACCAACTGAACAACCCAGGCGCCCCCTAACCTTGAATTTCAAATTCACCCACCACCTCCATGATGAAATCTTCCTTAGTCAGAATTAATGACACTTGCCTTCTAGCTTAAAATACTCCGGAAATGTTAGGGACTCTTGTGAGCTCGATGAAAGGGGAAGAGAGAGGGAACGGAGGCAGTGATGAAACCAATGGTAATGCTGATAGTCATAAAAATGATAATGTGTGCTATCTTAGGCAGCACTGACCTTTTGCAACACACAATTATGGCAGCTGCCTAGATCATATCTATAGAAAACATTATTTTCCATAAGTAGGGTTGTCACATAAGGCGAAGAGCTCCTTTGGATGAGACTGAGTTCCCATCATTGGGGTATTCAAGCAGAATTGGGATAAAAATTTGGTAGGAAATTTATAGATTAAATAGGTTAATTTGTTCTTTACTCCTCCCAGACCCTTTCCCAAAATTGAGAAGATAAATGAACAGTGGCATGACTCAAAAACCCTCCTCAGTAGTCCATCTATCTATCCGACCCAATGTTAGTGTCAATTTCCTCTTCATGAAGTCCTTTGTATTTATTTGATTAAGTCAGCCATAAAGAGATCCATCATAAGAAAAAGCAATAAGGTAAGAGTAATTGTGTTTTATAAAATTGTTGTTTGCCTCTTTAATGATACCATCTATTTAAAGATTGTGGAAGCCACAAGTATTTTTACCAGAACATAGACTATTAAAAGAAAAGCATCACCCTGGCATCACAATTTTGTGTAGGATCACTGGAGTTACAATTTGGCAGATTCATTAGGTCATCTTCTCCTGGTAAGATTCATGTTTAGCCTCCGGTGCTAAAAATATTTTCAACTACAAACTTCAGCCTTAACTAAGGTTTAAGCCATAGAGAAATGGGCCAGAAGTCCAACAGAAGTACTAATCCCAACCCTGGTCCAAACCAGCATCATTTCACCTTCTTGGATGGTTGAAATCTATTGTTAGACATCCTCTAGAGAAACCAGAAGTACCAGCTCCGGCCATTCCCATTCATTTATATGTGTATATATATATATACTTTTTAAAAAATCTTTTTTACTTTTATTGTTGATAAATGGTATTGGTGAACTTCTTTTTTTTTTTAATTCTTAAATACATATTTATCAAACATGGGATGTTGAGAATATTCTGGTGGACAAGCAAACCTGACTCATTCCCATTTTCATCACAGTTACTATCTGGTAGGATAGTAAGTTACTATCTGGTAGGAAAGACAGACTTGGAAAAAATCCTCTCCCCTCACCCCAACACACATGGAGTGGGATGTGTTTTCTAAGAAAATATGAGGGAATTTGAAAACATGATTATGCAGTGACCTAAGAGAGAGCAGAGGAAGCTTCCCTGAGAAAGGCTCTCTGTGTTGAGCAAGAGGGAAGAGCACCTCAGGCAAGGGAGGAACAGAAACTCAGACAGCTCAAAGGCAGCAAAAGACAGGGGTCTTTCAAGGAATTGAATGAAGGTCATGTGACTTAAAGAAGGACAAGGGGAAGATGGCAGATCTACAGGTGGGTCACTGAGGGAATTCTGCCTTTGTTTTGAGAGGAAGGGAAGCTACTGACATTTATTGAAGGATTCTAAGCCATCATCATATGGACTGGAAAATGTTGAAAGCAGATGCAGGAAGGCTGTTGTGATTCAGATGAGGAACAGTGTCTCCTGCACCAAAGTGGAAGGAGCATAGACAAAATGGGTGGCCTTGAGGATATTCCAGAGGCAAGCTTGTCAGGAACTTGCAGTAGACTGGCCATAGGGACCAAGAGAGAGAAAAGTGCTGGAGTGCCTTTGGGCTTTCTGGCTCAGGCAGCAGCAAGGATGGACACCAGACCTCTACCTTCCCTGAGGTGGAGATCCACAAAGAGGACAAGGACAGGGGAGCTGCTAGATGTAAATACCCAGCACTCCTTTATGAGACTGAGGTTTCTGGGACTTCTCTCCTTTTTAGAGTCCAATTATTCTACATCTAACCAGTTATTTATAACATCGAGCCACAGAGTCATAAGCTTCAAATTAGAAGGGATCTCAAAAATCATTTTGCTCAACCGTTTTCCCTTTGGCCCAAACCCCTGAAGATGGGCAGCTGGCCTCTGCAGGACACCTCCAGCGATGACTTTTTAATCTCACAAGGCCTTGTGCAATTTCGAAGAGCTATAAATAGGAAAACATTGGTGTCTTCCCTTAGGAAATAGTCCCTTGTGTCTCCTCCAGCCATAATTATTGCCTGCCATTTACTCTAGTCCTATAAATTATATATCAGATGACACAACATGGGATCTGCGTCTTTCCATTCCCCAAATCTGAACTACAGAGCAAAAAAAAAAAAAAAAAATCACAAAATTAAAATGGGTCTCTTGTCTTAGATGATCAGATCATCAAGTGTAAGAGTTGCAATGTTATCTTGAAGAGCAGACATTTATTGGCTGATATACCATGAATATATCTCACAGACAGTATTGATTTGGGTGCTGTAATGGAGAGCAAAGATAACAGTGGATTAAACACACTTGGAGTCCATTTCATGTCACATAAAAAAATACCTAAGGATGAGTAGTCTATGGGTGGTATAATGACCTCAGAGCATTGGTAGTGTCCTAAGATTCTGATTTCTTTGTGGTCCACAATCCTACTCTGTGGCTTGCATCCTCAACAGCTCCTCATGATCCAAGATGGCTGGTGAAGGTGCCATCATATCTGTTCACCAGGCAGTAAGATGGCTAAAGGAGGTGGGGTGGGCCAAAAAAAAGCAGTCCTCCCAGAAGAATCAGGCATCTTTTCAAAACTTTCCAAAATCCTCCAATAATGAGGATCTCTATTTTATTGGCTACCCTTAGGTACAAAGGAGGCATGTCTGTGTGCATGCATACACCCATACACATACACATACACACACTCCCACCAACTTACCCCCATATATAAATGCACATTATATACATAACCTCCCAAGATAAAAATGTGGCTCTACATACAGGGAAGAAAGGACAATGCATATTGCAACCACCCAGCAGTCTCTAAACAGCAATATGCAGAAACCTGCCCCAGATAGAAAGATAATATCCTCAAATGGCTTATCATTTTAAAGCATGTGAAACAATATAGGGTAATCAGAATCACGCAGGCAACTAGGTCTAGATTACTCTCCAGAAGCTATTTATTTATTTATTTATTTATTTATTTATTTATTTATATTTTTATTTTTTTAATTTATTTCTTTTCAGCGTAAGAGAATTCATTGTTTATGCACCACACCCAGTGCTCCATGCAATGCATGCCCTCCATAATACCCACCACCTGGCTCCCCCAACCTCCCACCCCCACGCCCCTCAAAACCCTCAGGTTGTTTTTCAGAGTCCATAGTCTCTCATGGTTCATCTCCCCTTTGAGATACCACCTCACACCAGTCAGAATGGCCAAAATTAGCAAGACAGGAAACAGCCTGTGTTGGAGAGGATGTGGAGAGAAGGGAACAGAAGCTATTTATTTTTGCTACAAGGGACTTGGGAAAAAAGGGCTTGGTCTGCATATTTTAATAAATTGTGTAATGATCCTCTGCTTTTCCTTCTGGTGTACCCGCTAGTCCAGTCTTGAAGACAAATGTTGAACTGTGAAGTCATCAAAACTTTAAGTTCTTCTGTCTTAGTTTCTTCCCTAAAAGTTAGGGAAGCAGGTGCTTGTAGAGACCATACTGGAGGCAACCAGGTATCAATGGATCAAGTTTTCTTTCTTGCCTTCTTGCCCTGAAAATATAAATGGCTTGAGGATAGGAAACAGATCTTATTTGAAATTGCAGTCTTCAAGTTCAGCACATGGTAGACAGTTGAATGAAAGAAACACACTCTGCTACATGTGAGTACACATTTACTTCAGTGGCAGCATGTTTCCTTCAATGTGCAGAGGTGTGGTGGGGGAGTCAGCAGGAACCCATGTGTGGTTAGACACAAACAAACTTGAAGCTGAATCCTCACTTGGCCACACACATTCGGAGTGACGTCAGTGAAATTAACCTCTGAACTTCAATTTCTTCCTTTGAAGTGGAGGTTACAATTCTACTACAGTGCAGCAATACCTTTAGGAGTGGATAGGTTGTGTGTGAAACCATATAATGGCTCTGCCTTTTGAAACATCTAAGTTAAGTTCTCAAAAGTCAGAGGCCTGGAAGAGTTCTTCTAAAGGACTGGTCCTCAGATGGTGTTGGGGGACAATCTTGGTAGTGCCTTACCTGGTGGGACAGAACAATGCAGGAAGGAGACAGAAAGAATGGAACTCCCTCCCCAACAATGCCATGGATCTTTCCTTATTTTCATGTTTTATTGCTTAGTTTAATTTGAAAAAGGGATTCCAGCTATTCTAAAATTCTTTTTTGCCTTAATTGTTGGAGGGAACTTGATGTTTACTATGAGTTTTCCTACTAATTTTATTGACAATCGATTGATTCTGCTGTCATTTAATGGTTGTTTAATATTGGAATAGATTCACAGTTTGAATCCTGTCTGTGTGCATGAAAAAGTAGTTTATTAACTAGGTTTTAAAATGGTCTTCTCAGCCTTTTTTACCTTCAAATTACCTTGAACTAAGGTCTTTTTGCAGGATATCAAATGAGCATTTGTTTTCCCCTTCCATAAAATTAGGAAGGACTTTCCATAAGAGAAAGTTGGGTGTGGTTATCTGTAGGGAGACACAGTAGCAACAAGGGGAAGATGGCTTCTCTTCTTTATGAGAGTGTTCTGAATACACGGCAATAGGGTGATCTCTAATGACTGGTGGTTTTGTTCACAAAAGGAACGTAGGAGTAGCAGTGGGTAGCCTGAAAGTTAGTGGACATCCCCTCATCCTGGGTGCAGTTTTGCTCCTAATTATTGCTCCTAATTTTTGCGATGATCATTACTGATGGAAGTGGCAGGGCCCTCCCGTTTCACCCACCATTCAGGCAGCCAACCTGCAGCTGCTGTCCTGTGATGGGCAGAACTCCACAAACCCCAGCACAAGACAGTCTGCTGCCTGTGACTACAGCAAGCAGACCCATCTGTGTTACAGAAGTAATACACTACTACCCAGTGCTTGGTGACTATTGTTTCTCTCTTCATGACCTTTCATATTCTCCAGCTCCCCCATATGGAAAATCACTGAAATTCTTGACAAGAGGAATCTCATTCTCATCTTGTTACTGATGCAGTGACTAATGGACAGCAAGATTAAGTGAATTCCTCCAGGCCCCAGTGTCTATTTCCTGGGGTCTACAAAGAAGAGGGAGCCACAAAAGCCAGACCCTCTAGTTTGTGGATACTCAGGCTGCTAAGTGCCCAGTTCAATTGCTTCTGGGTAATACCAACATAAAATGGCTTGTTGATCACAGCGGACATTCCCATTTTGCAAAAGCCAGATAGGCAATTCTGACAAGCACCACAAAGTCACTAATTAAATATTCAAAAGAAACAATTGTCTGTCAATTAAATATCTCCATCACTATTCCCTTTGAAACAAATTGAATTGCTAAATGACATGCAATTTTACAACTCATGGTGTCAATGTAATTAAACCATGAGGAGAGATTAAATATTAAATACCACCTAATAAGTAATTCTCTCAGTATGTGCTAAATCATTATTCATCATAGTCCTCTTCCTTCTCAGAGGTCACGGACCTTGGCAAACTATGTTTTCTATAAGAATTGCCATTATCTGATCTTGGGACCAGAAAAGCGTACAAATCCCCACATTCGCATTTACTGTAACTTGCAGGAATAAAAATTTTACAGTTAGGAGGAGCCTCAAAAATCATTTCATGGTGACAGACTTAGAGCTGTGAGGAATTCATTCTGAGACCGCAACAGGTGGCGTGGTCTGCACAAAGTTTCACCACCACACCACACCAAAACCACACAATTTTACATTGGATGTAAAATCTGAGGTCAGTCTTTGACCATGGTTACATCAATCAATACAATGTGTGGTCCCCTGGCTCCATGGAGCAAGAACATTGTTATAAGCATTGCTACCATTTGGAATACAAATTTCATTTTTCCTCTTCTTTATTACTTTTAACTCATTGCCTTTGAAACTAGCAGCATTAATTGAGATAAAGTAGCCTTAAAAGACCTTCAAGTCCAGGTGTAGCTTTGAAATGAGACAGATGTGGCTGAGAATCCCTTATTAGTGCTATGACCAAAAAGAAAATGATGTAATACTCTGACCTCATCATCTTTCGCTACGAGAAGGGAAGCAGCCATACTCATGCTAAGGCAGTGGTTCAGGCATTTATTTGGGAAGCCTGTGCTATGAGCTTGCCTTGGAATGTGCCAATGTCTAGCCCAGGAATATATGCAAGGATGGAACCCGTCCTCAGAGAGCACATGTTTTAGTAGTAGAAACAAATAAAGATGCCATAGTTCCAATTTTACCCACCAACTCCCATTCCCCTTTCAGGTCTTAATCAGGAATAATTTCCTTATCTCACCTCAAGTCAGAAACCAGGGCCAGGAGAGGCTGAGCCAAGCTAGATGCATAAGATTCACTATGTCACAGGGTTGGCTCCTGACAGCAAGTGTGTCTTTAAACTGTACCCTGGATGCCTTCCTAGCCTCATCCTAGTCATAGCCTGGCACCAAACACGTCACCTGGCTTAAAAATACTTAACTCAATTTGATATGAGTCGCATGCTTAGGTCATTATTTGGTTGATGGCTGGCTTCACTCTAGATTAGAACCCATTTAATAGCAGGACCATGTGTTCTTGTCCTCACCATGCTACCCCACTGCTTGCATCCCCCCCCCGCCACAGTGGTACTCCATATGTATCTGTCACAGGAGGGGCTAAATAGAAGTAAGAACCAACAAATGATGGGGGGGGGTGTAAAGAGAACGAGGAGAGCCCAGACTCAGGGACCTAAGCCCACCCGTGGAGTGTCAGGGAAACCACTGAAGAAAAGATGGGGTCTATGCTGAATTCCAAAGCCTTTCTCCCCAAACTAGATCTCCAGGCTGGCAGCATACAGCAAGAACCTGGGCACTCACTGGAAATGCATACTTTTGGGATCCTCTCCCTCATTCCAAAGGATGTACCAAGACCTCCAGGTGATTTCTATGCATATTGAAGTTTGCAAGCATTGGTCTGCCTTACACAGGTGTTTAGAAAGGTAAAGCCCAGGAAAGGACCCTCAGGGCAGAGGACTCCACAGAAAAGGTGGTCAGTTTTAAAAATTAAGTTGCAATAAAAAATAAAATGTATTGTGTAATTCTAAGAACCAGCCCAGATCTAAATATTCTAAATATTCCAAATATTCCCTGTCTCCTTCATCTCCTCAACAAGCTTCTGGGCTAGTGTTGTCATTATTCCTATTTACAGCTGAAGAAAGTGAGATGCAGAAAGATTAAGCGTCTTACTGGTGTTCTTAAGTTACCAATGGCAATCAATCCTCATCTTACCCTGGGCTCACACTCAAGTTCTCTCCTGTGATTTGGGTGGGTCTGGCTCATGGCAGCTTTCAATACATGTACTTCCCCCATTGAAAGAGTCATGCCAAATTCCGTAGTGTCTGTCCACCCCTTCTCCCTTAAATATCTCATCTGAGCTCCGATTCTCAAACAAACAAGCACACATGATTCTCTGATGAAACGAATGACATTCATTTTTAGGCTGGCACGTGTCTTGGAGGAGGGCCACTGGGGAAGTTTCCTCAGCTGGCGACCCCTGGGTAAGTACTGGCAGACAGGAAAGGGAAAGATGACAGAGGAGCTGCCCCAGAGAGCAGACGCAGGAGTAAGCCAGCACAAGGTGTCAGGAAACTGGGGATGGGTTCAACTGTGGAACTTACCCTCAGGTACGAGGGGTGAGACTACTTGAGTTTGTTAGGCCTACTCCCTGGTAGCCTGGAGGAGCACAGGGAGTGACATAGTTGGGTGATCATGGGGGCTTCCCTGGAACAAGGAGGAGGAGGATGGAGACCTGTAGATAGATCCCAGTAACGGAAAACAGTACCATCAGGAATTCACACAGGAATTGGGTGGGAGTCTGATGATTTTTGATTTGTTGAGATTGAGCTGCCTGTGAGACCCTTAACTGGAGGTGCCCAGAAGGTCACTAGATGGCCTGGTCTTAAACTTAGCTGAGACAACTGAGCTAGAGATACAGGCTTAGGAGTAAGCAGCACCTAGATCCATGGCCAGTAATGGAGGGAGGGAGGGATTGTGCAGGGGAATGTATGGAGTGAGGTGACGAGGAGATACATGGAATGGAAATTTAAGGAGCCCCAACACTGAAGAAGAGAATTGAAATCTGAGAAGGAAGAGAACATAAGCCGTACCAGACTGTATCATAGAGATACAACCATGACTCGGGTACAACCTCTGCCTTAGAGAAGATCATGGCCCAGCAGGTGAGAAAAACTTGGAGACCAATGACAGCAGCACGTGGCAGGACAGATGGGCAGGGAAAGGGTGATGCAGTCAGAAAAGCAGGAATACCTGACTTGGTCTGGGGTCCTAGGAACCCTTCATGATCCTGAAATTTCTCTTTGCTACTTACAAAACTCTTTTAGGCATAAAGATACTTGTGGCTGGGCGCCTGGGTGGCTCAGTGGGCTAAGCCTCTGCCTTCATCTCAGGTCATGGTCTCGGGGTCCTGGGATCGAGCCCCGCGTTGGGCTCTCTGATCAGCGGGGAGCCTGCTTTCCTTCCTCTCTCTCTGGCTGCCTCTCTGCCTACTTGTGACCTCTGTCTGTCAAATAAATAAATAAAAATCTTTAAAAAAAAAAAAGATACTTGTGACTGAAGAAGCCAAGGCCATTCAGCCAAAGTCGCTGGAAAAAAATCATGGTAAAAATAGGATGAGAGGGACGCCTGGGTGGCTCAGTTGGTTAAGCGGCTGCCTTCGGCTCAGGTCATGATCCCAGCGTCCTGGGATCGAGTCCCACATCAGGCTCCTTTCTCGGCAGGGAGCCTGCTTCCCCCTCTGCCTCTGCCTGCCACTCTCCTTGCCTGTGCTTGCTCGCTCTCTCTCCCTCTCTCTCTGACAAAATAAATAAATAAAAAATTTTTAAAAAAATAGGATGAGAATTTGTTTTAAGGAAATGTACTTACAAGGTTTCAAAAATATCTCTAACTGTCCATTGGCAGAGCTCAGAGTTGGTCTCTGGATGAAATGCTGTGGCAGGACCCCAAGGACTGCTTATGATGCCATTATTTACTTGGTAAAAGGCAAGACCTGTATCTGTCTCTTAAATAGAGAAGGAGGGGGACTATGTTCATTGGAAACTGACCGTTGGGGCCACGAACACATCTTTGCATGTGCTGCCCACCACCAATAGGTGAGGAAAGCTCACCCAAATAATGAGGGGAGTTTGACTTTGAACTTAAAAGAAAACAAGCTTGGTGTTCTTGATTTCGACTTTGTTTCTTGAACTAATTGACAGTATAAAGAGGAATCAAGTGGGATAATGCCAAAAATGGAAGACTTAACTCATAGATTTTTTGGGAACTTCAAGAAGACTGTTTTTTTTTTTTAAGATTTTATTTATTCATTTGACAGACAGAGATCACAAGTAGGTAGAGAGGCAGGCAAAGAGGGAGGGAAGCAGGCTCCCTGCTGAGCAGAGAACCCGATTCGGGGCTCAATCCCAGGACCCTGGGATCATGACCTGAGCTGAAGGCAGAAGCTTTAACCTACTGAGCCATCCAGGCGCCCCAAGAAGACTGTTTTAACTGCATCCAGTATCTAAAATCAGGCTTGATCTAAGCAATGATCTATATACCATGCTCAGAAAAGTTAAACAGTTTTGTATAATTCTCTCCCCTTAAAAGGAGGCAGACCTGCCCCGCTGGTGTGGAGTGTCAGAAATGAGGTCTGAAAGTGGGAGAGCCTCTTGCCCATAGCTGTACCTGGATGAAGCCAGGTGAACATTGACTAGAGACCAGAAGTCAGGCCAAAGGAGCCATCTGGGTTGTGCTCAAGAACACTTGAGCAAGGTGTTGATGTTGGGATTCAGAGCCAAGGTACTGAAGAACCAAGAAGGAAGTAAATGAGGTGAGCCCTGTGTTAGGACTCTTATTTTTTGAGATGGGCCTGACCCATTTAAAATTTTCACGAATGGACAAACACTTAATGGATATTCTAGGTGTCTAACTCTCCCACCTCTTTCTCCTTTTTCTTTCTTTTTTGACTTACATGATCTAGACGATCACTTGGGATTTTTCTTCACGTTGTCTACTATAACTTTTTAAACACACATCTAACAAAAACTCAGCTTGGGGCTTCCAGCCCAAAGCACTTCAGAAGGAGGTAACTTTTGATGTGTTTTTTTTTGTTTCTCACTGACCTCCTCTTCTGAGTTCCGTCTTATTTTTTAGAGAAACTAATTTCTCTTCTCTCACTGATTACTCATTCCCTGCTGATAACTATGCGATTCAAGGGGTGGGCAGGGGGGAAGAGGGAGTCATGTAGCAATCATTCATTCCATTTGTTTAAAAGTACTGTGCTCAGAACTGTTTCATGGGCCAAGTGCTTGGCTACCTGCTAGGAACACAGAGGTAAGATCCTGCCCTTGACCTCAAGGGGCTCCCAGGGAATGTTATGACATTGCTCTGACAAGGGACAAAGGCAGGTTGTACAATGTACGAAGGAGAGGTTATTAAGCTTTGCCTAAGCACCTGGTCTGCCTACCTGTGGGTGGGGATGGGTTTCCTGGAGCTCCCAAGTTTTTAGCTGGGGTCACTGTAAACACAGACCAACTGGGCATGCCCAGAGCTGCAGACCAGCCTGACCCTTGCCAGCATGAGGCAGACACTCCCTCCTGCCACATCGTCCAGTCCAGGCTTGGGATGTATTCAGTTTGTGGTAAGAAACTACTTAAGTAATCGATCCTTTAGCCCTTTCTTGGGTCCCCGTACACTCTTTATACTAAGATGGAACATCCATACCCATCCACAACGTCTTCTAGTCTGACCTTTCCTTTCACACAATTCCTAAAAGAAACTCACTACACCTTTGATTTTTCATGCTTTAGAGGTCTGTGGGAAAAAAAAAAGCCAGAGACTTGTATCTATATAAAATATCTACAGAATGCAGTGTTCTAGATGTGTATTTTCTAAAAGATTTATTTATTTATTTGAGAAAGAGAAAGAGAGAGAGAAGGGGAGAGGCAGAGGGAGAATCTTTCAGGCAGGGTCTCCATTGAGCAATGAGCCTGAGGCAGAACTTGATCTCACCACCCATGAGATCATGACCTGAGCTGAAACCAAGAGCTGGATGATTAACTGGCTGAGCCACCCAGATGCCCCTCCAGACATGTTCTGAGAACAAAGTACAAACCTCCCTACCTCTGCACCCAGAGCCACAAACTCCCTCCCAAATTCCATTCAAGTATTACCCTCATTATAGCAACAGCCTTGACTGTCCAGAACACAGCTATGTCCCAGAACCTAGAACCCAACAGGCAGTCTACAAATATTTGTTGAACAACTTACCTATTCAATCCTCATTCTCCCCTTCTTCCTATGCAATCCTGAGTTTTTGAGATGCAGTAAAATCTCATCTATTTTTGCCACACTCTCTTACCCATGGAGTGGCTAGGTGTCAGTATTCTGGTTCCAGAAATGTAAGCAGATGTTATTGGGCAGGGATCCCAGAAGAGCTCCTAAAAGGGCAACCTATTCAGTTGGCAAATGTTCGTTGACCATCTTAACCTTTTGCCTTTTGCCCTCTCCTTTTTCCTGCCTGCAAAGAGGCCATGATGGCTTGGAGAAGAACACCCAGTGGCTTTCAACTGACCTTAAGGAAAAGTCCTTCTGGTATGGAATCTACTTTAGGCCATCCCTGATGGGTTGTGTACACATTTCCTTTGAAGAACCCCCATGACAGGGAGGTCATCACTTCAAAAAGCAGCCCCCAAGGCAGGTCTGTTTGTTATAAAATCTTGGCTTTAGATGAACCCAAATCTCTTACACTATAGTGACCATCAGTTGATCTTTATTCTGTCCCAGGGGAGACATGTAAAATAATGAGTCTCTCTTCACTGTGATAGCACCGCAGATATCTGAGAACACCCACCATACCTCTTCTACATCCTGTATCTCTAGGCTTCTGATGGTTCTTCCTTTTTACTTGGTCTTGTTCTGTAAATTGTTTATGTTGCATCTCATCTTCCCATGTTCTAAGTTAAAGAAACACATATATCTTGATGATGCACCCCCTAATCCTTGGTCATCCTTGTTTTATAAGCAATTGTGTGTATTCAGCATGTAATCGTAAAAAGAAGAAAAAAAAAGAAGATTTTGAAATGGTTTCCTCCAGTCAGCTGGAAAGCTAGCTGACACAGGATAAGATGTGTTGTTTACCCAAGGAAATGGTGACAGTTCTTGTTTCATGTGAAAATTTCATACCGGTAAACACTCTACATCGAGAGGGCAGTTTTTAAAATTTCCTCCTAAAAAACCCCATAAATGCGATTTGATTTCCCATCGAGCTCATGTCCCTCATCATGTAGAATTTTATCATTTCCTGATTTGGGGGAATTTTGTGCCTCAAAGACATTATGGCATAGGGGCGCCTGGGTGGCTCAGTGCCTTAAGCCTCTGCCTTCAGCTCAGGTCATGATCTCAGGGTCCTGGGATTAAGCCCCACATCAGGCTCTCTGCTCAGCAGGGAGCCTGGTCCCCCCCACCCCCGCCTACTGCTCTGCCTACTTGTGATCTCTCTCTCTGTCAAATAAATAAATAAAATCTTTAAAAAAAGACATTATGACATAAAAGGCAGGAGGACTTGGGACAGAAGGGGAAGAAATCCCAGGAGTAAGGAATGTATAAGATATTGCACATATGAAAATACATGATCTTGCGAATTGAAATTCAAATATCAAATCACAGATATCCAAGAAACAAGGACTGGCAGGTTTATCCGACACTGCACTGAGTTGTAACCCCAGTTCATTGGTTGGGGAGGTGGTCACACAGTTGCATTTCCAGATAGCATAGCTTTTATTCCTACCAGCCTGTGGCCCGGCCTCCCTCGGAATGTCTGGCACCTCAGTGGTTAATTAATCTACCTTGCTCTTTCTGTACCCCGCAGGGCTGACGTGACATCTTGCAGTGAGAAGAGCTGGCTTCCAAGAGCTGCTTAATTGACCTGACTCCTTAAAATAGGCTTTCATAAACAAAACGCACATGATATAATTTGAGTGTGTAAGTCCAATTACATTTCCTGGGAGAGCATAGGGCAGATGGTCGAGGTGTCCACCGCCCTGCCGTGGCGGGCTGGGGGAGGTGGCATTCCTACACTCAGGCCCCGAGAAAAGCCAGGCACGAAATTACTTCCAGGAGCCATCCTCTTGCTTAACTAAGGTTCAAACCTATATACCATAGAAATCTGACACCCTTCAGTTTCTACTACCTTGATTTCCAGCCCAGAGAAAACAAAGAACATGCTTCAAAATCCATACGTCATGTGAACTGATAAGTTGTCCGACTGAAGATTCTGGACCTGCTGTTTTCTCGAAGGGTTACTATTGTGCCCACTTGTGGGGAAGAGGAAAGGTTTGAGAGGAATATTGCAACTGTCTCTTATGTTCTGAAAATAAACCCATGTAGGATCAACTAAAAGAGATGCACTTGTGAAATGAATAAATTAGCATCCCAAGAAATATTTAGACAACAGTGAAATGTCACGGCAGCATGATTGTAGTAGTATCCTCTGTGATTACACATTACCAGCAGCACTGAACGTGGGATAAGCTTTTTTTTTTTTTTTAATCTTTCCTTTTTATACTTGGTTTCACTTATTTTTGATGAGCTCTTAAAATGCCATCAATCATCAAGGTGTAAATATGACTAATGCATGTGGCCTACTTAGCATGACATTGCAGCAGCTGCACCAGAAGGAAAAGTCCTCCCAGCCTTCCCGGTTATGATCTAATTATGCTCTGACCCACTGATACCAGTCAGGTGACATTACCGGATAGGAAGGAAAACAAATTCATCATTCAGTCTTGCAGTGCACACAACGTATAGTCATTTTACAACTGTCTCTAAATACACAGGCACTAAGCCTATTTGCAACTCTAGGGCCAAGGTGTACAGGACAGGGCTGAAGGGATTTAACTGGTCACTCCAGCAGTCATTAAAAATATCCTTTGCAAAGCCTACATCTCTATCACCAAAAAAAAGCGGGGGGAGGAAGAGATTGAAGGAGGAAAGGAAGGGTTGGGGGAGGGAGGGAGGATTAGAACCAAAAAGGACAGTCTCTGGGCATTTTTCACAAGAAAAAAAAAAGTAATATTTCCATTTCCTTGCATTCAGAGGAAACTCTTGGGAATGGTGACAGTCAAATCTCATTTTGAAACACATTTTCTGAGACATGCTGGGGACACTGCAATTAGTTTTTTGAGCCTATATGAATTTGCTGAAGGAAAATGTACAGAAACGGATGTATTTGGAGTTTTAAAAAAATGCACACCATAACTAGCAAGGTGCATTAAATAGAAGCCCAGTTACACTCATTTAATGGATATTTTGTGTTTTGAAGTAAGAACTTACCTTGATACTAACCACCAAATTGGGGTGATTTAAATTACATGCCATTTGGTGTATGTGCATTAAGTAGTCCTACAATTCCTTTGATTTGATTTGAGTTAGCAGATTTAGACAAAGAACACAGAATATACACTTATGTTTAAATTTTACAAATGAGGGGAGAGATATTGATGATTCTATTATACTGACTCTATGTTTACTGTGAAGCCAATCAATCCTTCATGTAAATAATCAGAAATGCATTCTTTTTTTTTTTTTTTTGTGAAAAACAAACCAAAAGAAATTTAATTGAGAAGAGGGACATTTTTACAAACGTGGTAGAAGGTAGAAATGCATTCTTTATATGTTTTAAAGATTTATTTATTTTGAGGGAGAGAGTGAGAGCAAGTGCATGAACACCCAGGGGGAGAGGCAGAGGGAGGAGGAGTGGGAGAGAGATTATCTCAAGCAGACTGCCCCCTGCTGATTGAGGAGCTGCTGTGGGGCTAGATCTCATAACCTTGAGACCATGACCTGAGCGGAAATCAACAGTCAGACACTCAACCAACCAAGCTACCCAGGCTCCCCTAAATCAGCAGGAATGCATTCGAAAGCATGTACAAAGGCGGCATCTCACCTGACCCCCATCAGCTCATACCATTAACCACTATATTACCCAGTACAAAATGAATTTTCTCCCAAAGGATTTTTTTAAAGGACAAATTAAGCTAAACGTCCCTCATTATTAGTCAAATTTAATGATCATGATTTAATTAGTATTTTTTCTGGCTCTAGCCTCCACTGTTTGATGGGATTTGTGTAAGACAGTAAAGAAAGTGCTGCATGGAAATTCAGATCTGACAGCATGACCTTGAGCACTACCTAACCTGGATTTGCATACCTGGCTGCTTTTGCTCCTAGAGTTATCTTGGAGAAATCACCTTTACTCTGACACTTCTGCTTATCTGCCTCGCCAAGAGGTACAGAAGACTAATTAGCCACAAGCTTTAACATTTCAGAATCCCCGAGGGGAAATATAATGCAGCCATCTTTCTGGTTAAATATTGCTGCCTCTCAGTTTTCCCATAACTAAATGATCTTCGCCATTTTATCACTAATGAGCTGAAGAATGAGAACAAGATGAGTTTCAAATGTTAGGTAGCTCACATTACCATCACCGGCAATTAAGATAGAGTAAAATGCAAATCACAGCAACAGTTTTTAGGATTTCCCTGAGCCACGAAAGAACCTAGCAAATAAGACCTCAGTATTAATATTTTATCCATACGTATTTCTTGATTTTGTAATCAAGTTTCAGATGGATAAAGTGAACTGGCGGGATCAACAATTTAAGAGGTGGAGAAAAAATCCGTGTCATCTCGGGACGAGGCACTACTATTGGCGACCTGGGTGATGTCCATGAAGCAGATTTAACTTGAGGTAGATGAAGCACCCTGAGGAAGGAATGGCTGCAGCCCTCTTGTTACCTATAACTGAGCTTTGTCAGGGTGGTAGAAAAGCAACCCTTTGAACCGAGCTCTGAACTTTCTGAAAGTTCCTCATATCTCCAATTCCACTTGGGACCTAGAACATACATGGGTGATCCTATATATCTGCCACAGATAAAAACCTCTTAGTTTGGGTGGGAAGTCTATGAATTACGTCTAACAGTTCACTGAATGGAGAAAATATAAGCTATCTCTGTGTTGATGGCAAGGAACCTCCTGGGTGGCCCTTTTCCAGTTGTATCTTATGTCCACAGAGGAAAGCATATGACGATTTAAAAGAACACAAGGCCCTGTCTCTTCACATAGGGCATCTGCAGAGATTTGCAGCTTGGTTGTAACCCTGTCAAATCACGGATGTAGTTTCCACCAGGAGGAAAAGAACAGAAACAGATTCTCATAGCTTGGGTTAGGCAAGGGAAGGCAATCACTGACTCATTTGTTTGTTACTTTTGAAAATGGCATTTTCAGTAAGTGAAACAGTTGCTGAGGTGTGTTCACTTTACACTCTGATGTAGCGTCTTGCTTCTTGAAAGTGCTAAGTTAAATGTGAGCCATTCTCTGATGGGAATCAAGATGAATGTGGAGAAAGATGATATTCCAGTGTCAACGGCCTTCACTTGACAAGTTTGTATCCGGCTGAACAAGATGATGAGCTAGCCACAAAAATCCTATGCCTAGAAATTCAGACATTTTTCTCTCATGGTTTCCCTTTGGCTTTTTTTCATTAAATGTTCATTCGTGTGCTATACTGGGTATTGCCCTCCTGAGTAGTGAAGCAGGTACTCCTCAGTCTTGAGTCAATCCAAATGTGGGTTTGGAAAGAAACACTCAGAAGGTTTCTTAAGAAAGAATGACTTTGGAGCTAGGATTTAAATTGTGTTCTCACCACTTGTGGGGCTCACCGTCTTTGGGATATCTCTTTAAAGTTCCCAGGAATTTGTTCTTCCTTCTATGAAATGAAAATGAAGGATACCATCTGTTTGTTGTCTTTAGATGTGATAATGTATGTAAAGGCCCTCAGTTACATGTAAAGCATTGGGCCAGTGCGAAGGATTATCATTGTGTCTTGGTTTTGACAAAGGCGTTTCTATATAAGATACTGCTTAATGCACATATAACTTACATGTGATTGTGCCCATACAAAGCTTTTACCAGCGCAATGTGAGGGGGCTTGGATATTTTATAATACTACCTTTGCATTGGACAGTCTTGTTCATTCAGTGTGTGTGTGTGCTGAGTGCCTGCTGGCTGTCTGGCATTTCCCTAGGTGCTGAGGATAAATTGGTAAACACATAGATGTCTATGCCCTTATGTGGTGTTTATGTTCCTGTAGGGGTGGGGGTAGGGGGAAAACAGAGAAAATAAAAACAAATGAGATAATTTCAGATAATGAACGTGCTCAGGAGAAAACAGAACAAGCTCTAGGGAGTGGCATGTAAATGGAGTCCAAAATAATGAGAATGTCTCAGTCATGGAAAGACCTGGGAAAAATCATTTTAAGTGGCAGGCATAAGGCTAAGTAGTGGGGAAAGAGCTCAGGATCTCTGAAAGCGGAGATAGGTACTGTATTTGAAGCCTGAGGAGGAGAAGAGAAGGAAACAATTAGAGAGAGAAGGGGCAAGTTGTTTGTAAGGTGACTGGGTGACCCTGGTAAAGAGTTAGGGTGTTAATCTAATTGCTATAAGTGGTCATTAGCAGGGCATGCCTTGTATGTTCCCAAAGAGGGAAAACTAAAAGGTACCTATTCAAAAATCAGAGATGTTTTAAAAAGCAATTAATTATCCACTTCATCCACCTGCAAGATCTAAGGAAGAAGTTTGAACCTCTAGAGGGCGCCAAAGGAAAACATTTTGTAGCCAAACCCACAAAGGTCTTTTCAGCACCTGAAGCGAGAGAAGAGCGCTCTGGCTGGTGGCTACAAGTCCGGTAAAAGCTGACTCCACTGGGAAACCCTAGTTCATCTACAGTTTCTACCCAGAGAATCAGATGAGCTTGGTTTGCATGTACCTGGACCTCGGTTTTCAAGTGAAGGACTGTTTATCATGGGATGGGAGTGGGAAGACATTTTGGGGTTATTTTTAATCTTCTCCCATCTGGTAGTATTTGAGTAGAGCATAAAACAAATATGAAGCCAAAATTTACTTTCTGGATTCACTTGGGAAGTAAAGCGTCTCTATACTTAGAACCTTGAAAATATTCATCATTTGCCACTTGGGATGTTGTTATTCTAAATACTATCCCAAACTCACTTGATGAAGTCCCTGCGACGTGTGCTAAGGAAGGTTACCGCATGGAAAGGGGAGGGTGATGACCAATGGAATTTTCTGCAAATGAGCAGACAGCTATCCTATATCATGAAAACAACTCACAGTGAAAAAAATAAAGGAAAAGAAGGAGGAGAAGGAAAAAGAGGTGGATGAGATACGGGAGGAGAGTCTGATGATGCGGAGATACATAAAGAAGAAAATGCAAAAACAGGGCTTGGAAGAAATTGAGACTTTCAAAGGCTAGCGGGGTTCAGAGCCACATGTGAAGACTGAGAAACACAGTTCTGAACACACATTTTACACAATCACAAATTGAGACGTTATCAGATGTAGGTATTAAAGGTTCATGGTAATTTCAAGAAAGCATTCATTACCATCTTATTAAGGCCAAGTTCAGCTGGTCAGCCCTTACTCACAGAGGCTCTCATCTCCCCATTTCATGCTTGATGATCACAGCCATGTACTTTATAATACTCTGTTTTACCCAGGGAGACTTCAAAAAGCACTGTAAAAGCAGCCAACCAGATACATAACCTGAGCAAATGGATACAGAGCCATCAGAGAAGAGTGAGAATCCCAAATCCACTAGAAGCCCAAGAAGTCGATGATGGGTAAAGGGCTCTATAGGTGCCAGCGTTCCAGAAAACATGAGCAAATTTCAGAGGTGTCGTACCTGGTTATTCAACGATGTCTTCAAACCCAAACATGAGGAAGAGGAGTTTTTAAGCTTCCAATAGAACAAAGTGGCTGAGGCTGAGCCTGGAGCAGGAACATGCAAAGCAGGCCCCCATCCAAGCACCTGTGTCAGCCTCCTGTGTGGAAGCACTTCAGCTGACATGTTTCTCTCATTTTTATGGAGAAATCCCCCAATTTAATCTCCTGCTACCTATCAGATATTTGGCAAACGAAGTGTCAGACCATTAATTATCTATTGATTTTAATGAATTTCAACAATAAAGTCATCACCCATCTTCTTCACAGACAATGGGAACTCTGTTCCCAGAAACACATCCCTATTTAACGGGAAAGACAGGAAGAAAGGAAGAAAAGAGATCGGAGGTCAGGTTCCACTTAAATATTTCAGACCATTTATATCAAAATGCCCATTATCAATTAAGCAAAACGTGCATTCTTTGCCAAAGACACTTCCCTCCCACCCTACCGGCCCCAGGTGAGGGTGATCTATGCAAAGCACTGGGTTCAGATCCTATAATAAGAGAAAATATCCTCTTAGGACCCCAAAGCAGTAAAGAATTCCCAAGTAAAATACGTATCTTGGAACTGTCTGAAGGACTGGATGATATAACATAGGTAGGGTCCCCACCAGCAATTGCTATGTGTTCAAAAAATGCTATTGCCTTCCAGAAATGAGGGTTTGTGGCACAGAGATACACAGAAACCCAACTCTGAATCCCAGAGTCCCTTACAACATCCTGCTGTGACTCTTGTGAGTAAAAGCTGTTAAAGGAATGGGTCACCTTCTAAATCAGGATGCTTCTCCTCCTCTCTAGAGACTACAGACCCTGGGGGACATGTGCAGAGGAGAAAGAAGGCTGTTTCTTAGCTGATTGTCAGAGAAGAATTACTCACAGAAGCTGAAGAGAAGGGCAGAGCTGGAAGAAACTTTATAGGTCATTTAGTTCCAACTCTAAGAGGAGCGAAATACCATCCCACCAACACGGAGGACCTCCCAAGTAGGAGGCACTGTGCCAGGCTAGGAGAGGGGCCTCTCGGAAAGCTACTTCTAAATAACCCCCGGGAGTGGGCAGGGGAGGGGGAGAGCAAGGCAGGCAGGAGTTACCTGGTTGATGGAAATGACAGCTAGCCGAGGGATGACCACCTGCAGGACGACCTGCAGCAGAGAGGTACCCAGGCCGGCCAGGATGGCCCAGGTGAGCGGCAGCGGCAGCATGCTGTAGGTGGCGAACAGTGTGAAGAGAACGTAACCGATGCCATCACCCAGAAGCCCGTAGCCAAGGCCTGCTGCCAAGATCTGGGTGGTCATGGCCACCCAAGTGACCACGCCACTGTACTGCAGGTACGTGTGCGAGGTGGTGTCCTTCCTGACCACCACCAGGGCGCAGATCACCACCTCGATGCCAGTGAAGAAGCCCAGGAGGATGCCCTTGAGAGGGTCCATCGGGGCCGAAGCCAGGCTCAAGTGGAGGACCAACAAGGTGAGTTTGGTCAGCACGTCCAGCACATTCATCACCACCTCGGATTTGCGCCTCTGGCCCAGGAAATAGCGCTGGTAGAGGCGCTCCAGATCCCGGGACTTGAAGGAGTTGCGCAGAGTGGGGAAAATGACCCCTCGGTAGCTGTAGCCCCCGTTGAGGAAGAAATCCGAGTTGCTTGGGGCACAGTCAAGGTGCAGGAAGCCCAGATCACCCCCGCCCCCGCTGCCGCTGCCGCTGCCGCTCCCGCTGCGTTCCGGGAAGACTTTGGTGCCACCGGTACTGTGAGCTCGCTCCCCGGGGCCCAGCGAGTAGAGGGGCAGCGCCGATTCGCCGGACAGCCGCGCCGCGTGATGGTTGGGGCCGCCGCCTGCAGGGTCCGAGGCTTTGCCGGAGCCTCTACTCCCGCTGCCGCCGCCGCTACCCCGGTGCCCGTGAATGAAGCGCTGCTCGGTGATATGCCTCACCGCCGTCTGCCACAGCAGCCGCTGCGGCCGAGAGCCGCTCCCGCCGTCGCCGGCCGGGGGCGTCGGGTGGATGGTGTAGAGTTCCTCGCTGCCGCTCAGGCAGCGCACATCGGAGAGCTCCATGGCGCCGGGCCGCAGGCGGGGAGGCGCAGAGCAGGAAGGAGGCAGCTGGGGGGAAGGGTCCCAAAGACCCCACCGCGGCCTGGCGCGAGCTCGGCGGCGAGCCCTGGTATCCCCAGCCGCCCGGTCGCGCGAGCCTTGAACAGGAGGCCCGCGCGTCAGGTCATAGTGCGCCCCGGGGCAAAGGGCGTCTGGAAGATCGCCGCAGACCCCTGCGTCCTTGCGCGCCGCCCTCCCGACTAACGGCGCAGCTGGGGTGCGCGGGTGCGGTGGCTCTGTGTCCGCAGAAGCCGCGGCGCTTTGAGCCACGCAGCCCCCTTCTCAGGCTCAGGCTTCTCGGCCACTCCTCGGCTCAGCGTCTTGGCGCAGCCTTTGCTCTCCAAGAGGCGCCAGGGCGCCGTGCTCTTTTCTGCTGCGCGCCGGGTGGGTCCTGGCTGCGGCACTGGGCTTGGGACACCCACGACTCGGCGGCTGCAAGAGGACTGGCTGAGGGTAACCCGCTGCGGCTGCGGGTGCGAAGTTAGCCGCTGTGGCTGGAGCAGAGACCTTCGGAGAACTCCATTGCGCCGGGATGGGGAGCGGGGCGGAGCTGGGGGCGGGGGCAAAGAAGGGGGAGGCGTGGGGGACCAGGAGGTGGCGGGGTGCCCCGCGGACGGTTGAAGAGGCGATATCCACGGAACTCAAAAGTCACCAAACAGTTAATTTGGAGCAGGGGGTGTGCTGAGGCTCCCTCCTGGGCTCATCTCTGGCAGTCTCCTCTTCCAGCTCGAGGACTGACAGCGCGGCGCTGGCTCTGGCCCGTCGCATCCCTCCGGGAAGGGGGAGGGCGGCAGGGTCCCAGTCGCGGTTAGAAAGCGAGGTCAGCCCTTCCAGTTGTGCCTCCGAGGGGTCGGAGCCCATAGTTTCTATTCCCTTCACTTCGCTCTTCGGAGTCCATTTGGCCCGGAGCTGGGAGGCGGGGGCAGGGAAAAGTGGGGAGGGCTCCGAAGTCAACAGCTCCGAGATCGCTGAGAAGCCACCAGTGCGGATCCCTGACGCTAAGAACCGAAGCTTGGCGGGTGCGGCGTGTGTAAGGTTTGGACGAGGAGGGAGGCCGGAAACCGCGGGGAAGTCGACTGAGACGCCACGGGACTCAGGGACGCGCCTCGTGCCACCCTGGCGCTCTGAAGCGCGCGGCGGGCACCCGGCAGCCGGGAGGAATTTGGAGACCTGTCAGTTCGGTCAGACACCGGCGGGGACTTAAACCCGCCCTCAAGCAAGCCACGCCCCCGGAACCGGGTGGGGGTGGTGGCGGGAAGCTGGCACCCAGATCTGTCCAGGACGCCCCAGGTCCTGGAGGTAGCAACACACACAGGCCGGCGTGGGTGAGGACGACCGCGGGTGCCCCGGCCTCCCCCCGCGCAAGTATCCAGCGCTCCAGCTGGCCGCGCGGGCCGGTTCCTCCGCTATTCTTTTTTAGGCACTGGCTCCGGTCCTCGGCAGGTGCAGAGCCGGGACTCGTAGGCCGCTCTGCCCACGGACTCCTAAAGCCCAACGCGATGAAATAGAGGGTCTCCTTTCCGTCCTCCCCACCTGGGCATCTTTTGGTGATACCAGGAATCTGGCTTAAAGCAACAAGCCGCAATTGTAGAGAGGGCTTCTAGGAAGAGCATTTGCTACACCAATCCCGGGGACTGGAGGGCTCGTCCTCTGAGTGCGGCGCACTCCAAGTTTCTCCATGCATACGATAGTTGGGGGGGGCGGGGCGTGGGGAAAACATTTCCAGCAGCGGGCTCAAGCCCGGGTTTCGCGCCCTCCGGGTTCCGCGCCCGACCAAGCGGAAGCGCCGGGTCCGGGTGCGGCAGGTTAAGTGTGGTAGCGGCAGTCCAGAGCCCGGCTGCAGGTGGTGGAACCGCGGTGGCCGCCACGTCTGCCACCGCAACTCTGGCTGCAGCCGGTGGAGCCCGGGCCCTGAGCACAGTCAGCTGATGGCCAATGACGTCAGGCCCTGGGCGCTTTCTTGGCTCCCCGTGGCGTCCAGTGAAAGCCCAGAAGACCGCCTGGCTGCCCCCCTCAGCCCTCCAGAACGAGAGATTCCCCCAGCTCTCCCGAGGAGAAACTCCCCTCTTTCTGCCTGCCCTGAGTGGGGAATAGCTTTGAATGGCTCCCTTCCCCAACCACATACTCCATCTAGCTCCAGGGTTATTTGGGTTCACTGTGTCCCAGAAACACGAGATTTAATTCTTTTCTTTTTATTCTTTCTTATTCACACACATAGGTTTCGCTTTAAATCCAGAACTGGTCCACTGCCTTGTACAGAGAATCCCAAGAGAGAAGACGACTGACATTTTCCCCATCCCTTAACAGTAGATTTCTGGGATGTAATATAGACCCTGAAAAACTCCTTTAATACTGGGCCTTAAGAGTTGTAGTTGACCATCTCTCAAGAGAACAAAATTAAATGCTCAATTTTAAACAGAAAGAAGGTCAGTTCTACTTTTAAGCCGGTCTGTGGGTGAATTAATTTAACTATAAAGATCTCCCATAGTAGCTGTCCCACTCGCAAGGGGCTGGAGGTAAAGGGCAAAGTGCACTCCAAAACTCAGTTTTGAAGTTATCTAGACACTAATGAAATCAGTCCAGAAAAGAAACACTGCTTGCTTCTCCCTTTCTGAATTGCTTGGACTCACCTGCATCCCCAGGTCTCCTGAAATTCTGGTGGGTAATAAGTGTCTTGACTTGAGGAGGGAGCCCAAAGAGGGCAGAAGGCTGGCGGGGGAGAGAGGCGGGTTCCTGCAAACCCTATGCCAGAATGTGTGCCCAGCTGTATCCTCTCTCAGGCATTGCCCCAAGTCATTTGTGCTAATGACCCTATTAGTAAACTTGGCAGCGGGAGACACCTCTTTATTTTCTCAATCTTTCTCCTTGGGAGCCTGAGAACTCAGCCTGAATAAATGAGGGGTTGAATGCAGATGGAACTTTCCTATGAAAATCTTCCTCCTGGACATATCCCAGGATGATTTATTCAGCAACAAAGAAGGCATGCCAAGGAGGGGGAGATTGGACCCAATCAGATAAAATGACTCAGGCTGATGAATGAGCATAGCATGCTACAGGAAAAAAAAAACCCAACAACCCAAAGAATTTAATGAACTTAGGTTGAAACTAATGTATCAGGGAGAAAACATTGCATCTGGTCAACTGACTCCTCTGAAGTTTCCTTTGCTGTTAAGGGATGTTAGAACAGGTTATTTTAAAAGAAGAGCACGGAAGACAATTGGATTCAATTCTTCTTTTGGGAGCGAGTGCCATTCAGTCCCCAAAACATTTTGTTTTCCAATGACAACTTTGGCTTTACACAAATATTGAAAAGTTTTTTGAAAGATGCAAACCACCAAATGATTATCACTTAAAACAAGTTAACATACTGCTTTGAGGCTACAATGGGCCTCTCATCATGCTTTCACTTGTCCCCTGTCTATTTATTACGAGTGGGTGTCGGCTATGTTCAGGGACAGTACTTCTCAAATTCACTATCTTTTTATACATGGAGGATGCCTTCTCTTGGAAAGGCCCATGTCTTCCTCTCTCCCCCTGCCATTTCCTTCCTTCAAAATACTACTCATTTCATCCTTCAAAGCCTGGGCAATGTCTCTGTGCAAATCCTTTCCTGATATTCCCAGTGAAAATTAAGAACTGCCTTCTGTGAAAGAAGCTTCCAACATGAGGAGGCATTGCTAAAAGGGTCACTCAAAATAGAGTCAGAAGAATCTCAAGGAAGTTGAGCTTAGGCCCATCCCCTGTTGTAGTTCTCAGAACTTTTGGCGTTTGTCAATTGCAGATCTACCACCTCTTGGAACCCATCCTCCTACTTTGGACTGAAATAGAGATAATGTAACACCTGTTAGCCAAATATCCAGCCATGTATAGAAAGTCCTTCAACCTCTGCCAGCACCAATCATAATTCTTTCAAAGCAACTTATATAGGCTTCTGGGTTTTGCCTTTATAAACCTATACACCACTTTCACATTTCAGGGCATATGTTTAACTCCTGTGGATTCTGTGTCTTATGTATCTCTTGGATTGCAATTCCTAAGACTGCAAATAAACATGTTTGGTTGCTTTACAGTCTTGTTGTCTTCTTGGTGGACACTTCTCTTTTGTCAGCTAGTCTATTCTGGTACTGCTAGTGCGGCATTTACTGTAGGGACTGGCTTTGTCCCATTTGTTCACGCATTTGTCTCTCACCAATCCCCATGAAGCAGTGAGCTCATTGAAGGAGAGAACTGGTTTTTCTTGGGCCTATAACTTCCAGTTTCTAGCAACTAGAGTATTAACCTTAAACATAAAGCCATGAGTTATTTTACCAGGAGAAAAATGGGTTTATTTAGAAATAACAATTTGGGACATGCAAACTATGGAAAAACTGTAGGCCAGTCCAACAAACAAAGGAGAGGAACATTACTTTATGGAGGAGAAGGAGGAAATTGGGAAAGGCTGTTTTGAAAGCAAGTCCATTGGAGAAAGGCAAGAGTTTAGGATGATGCTAGTTTCTCATAGGTAAGTTGATGGGGTAGTGGATTTCTTGAAGATTCAGTGTAGGTCTTTCCAGGTTGTGGGCTTGGAACTGATCATTCTTTCTTGTCGATGAGTCTTCTGTTGGAGCCTATTATTACAATTCTTTCTGTAATTCTGCTCCCCCCTCTAGCCTCCCTACTCAATTTTAGTGAGGTTTCCCATTATTAATTTTCCAAAGTGTACATGAAGATTATAAGATTAACAACAATTTATTGAGCACTTAAGATCTTTATGAACATCTTATTTAAGCATCGCAGCAATACTCTGAGTTAAAGAGAATAAAATGCTATTTCCATTTTGCTCACTGAGATACCCAGGCTCCATGCAGCTATGTACCTTGCCTGGGATCTCATGGTTAATAGATAACAAAATTCCAGCAATTAAATTTAGATCCTATAATTCTCCTTTCACATGCTTAATAAAAATGCTGTCACAAGTAGTCAACAAATGTTGACCTAATTTAAATAGGACTTATAGAAATGAAACTGTCAAATATATTTGGACTTTCCAAATGCAAATTAAGTAAGGGATTTCTGAGAAATTCACCCTTTGAGAAGTCTGGTAGCATGGCCGGAATGGCAGATACAAGTAAGAGAACGAATTCTTGTTTGGGTAGAGGGTCTGTTAGTTTTTTGGGCAGTTCAAGCCACAGACACTATTTTTATGGTTTGTGAAAAAGCAGTTTTTCATATTACGGATTTAACCAAAATAATTACTTTGGTCTATTTTACTTCCTCTGGGTGGTCCTGGGGGAAACATCCTCTTGCCCTATTAGAAAATAACATTGTTGGCTTTGTGATGCTGATGCATACCATTGGCCTGTTTACAGTAGATATGTTTAAGAAAAGGAAATTTATTTCCCTCCAATGTATCTTTGACTTGGTAAGTTAAGTATAGTAATATATAAATTTAAGTTTTATAAGCTCTGGGCCCTTTGCAAAATACCCTTAGGAACACTGACACTCACTGAAGACATAAAATATTCACATGTAAAAGAAAAGATGGACTCAGTTCAGGAAGGGGACCTGAAACCAGAGAGATCCTGTTTCCCAGGGGAAGGAGGGTGTTTGTGACAGGGCAGCTTCCAAAGCTGGAAATCCTTAAAGGAAAAGTACATGAAATTTGCTAAGAGGTACATCTTAAATGCACATCACACACAAAGAAAAAACAAAGCTAGTGGTAAAAGCATGAGGTGATGGATGTATTCACTACTGATTGTGGTGGTGAACTCACATTTTATATCAATTTTTACAATTTTTAAGTATGCACATTTTTTATTTTCAATTATACCTCAATAAAGCTGGAGGTGGGGGGAAGAAATGCCTGTCTCGCCTGGAAGCTCTGCTCTTAGGAAGTATCAAAGGCATTAACTGCTTTGATGGAACTTCAGGAAAAGTCAATGGCTAAAGTAAGTGAGGCTTACTTTTTATCGTGGCAATTATTTCAAAGTGTATATAAATGTCAAATTATTATGGTGTGCCCTAGAACTAGTATAATACTGCATGTCAACTATACTTGAAAAAAAAATAAAATAAGTAGGGCTCTTCCATGAAAACAGTGTATGAATTATAAATCTTGGACTCACATTTCATCTGGAATGCAATGCAATGTACAATAGAAAAAACAATGTATCTATTTTGCGCCTATCATGTATTTTCTTTTTTTTGAAAAATCTTTTCTTTTCTTTGAAAAATCCAAGGCAGGGGCGGGGCAGAGGAGGGGGTGGGTTGGTGAACCTCTTTGTATACATTTTGGATCTTCACGGGAACTAGTTTATATTGGATTCTAGTGCCTGGAAAGAGAAGACAGTTTCATCAGTAGGAAAATAATGTTGAAACAATATATCTATATGTAGAACTCATCAGTCAAGTGAGAGGAAGATATCTTACAGGGACTTAAACATTTTTTTCTTCTTAGAGGTGATTCACCGGGCGCATGGGTAGCTGGACTCTTGGTTTTGGCTCAGGTCATGATCTCAGGGTGGTTTGATGGAGCCCCACACGGGGTTCCATGGTGTGGGAAGTCTGCATGAGATTCTCTTCCTCTGACCCTCCATCACTCACATATAAATAAATGAATACATAAATGAATGAATAAATAATATTTTCAGAAAAAAGACGATTCCCTTGTCTCTCATTTTACTACAGCCTGAACTTACTATGACATCACTTACTAAGGCTTCACTTATTTGAAAGCACAAGATTAACAACACACACATACACAGCCCATTGGAGGAATCATTAAGAAGTTTGCTAAAAGAAGTAGTAATGAAAGAAAAAAATATGAGAGTTTCCAGCTAGTTCACCCATAGGACCAAAACCTCTTTTAGCTGTGGTTTAAGACTTGTTTTTTTAATTTGACATACATATGAAGTTTTGGGACAAAATGATCAGACTCAGTGAGAAATAAAGTAGATCATTTTCTTCATTGTCTTTGGGAAAAAACAAAACAAAACAAAAAACAAAAAAACCTTGCCATACCTGAGTGCTATTTCAGTAAAGCAAAACATCTTATTTTGTAAGTATTTCATCCACTACCAACCCCTCCACCCAAGGAGACCTTTGGGATTTATGTAGAGTATTCAAGCTAAAAATTTATAGATGACATTATAATGTAGGTATTTATACACATTTATGTAATTGTATGTATGGATCTCTGTCCATTAAATAAGCATAAAAGAAATACATTTCTTCACCTTTCAAGAAACAATATATTTCTGTTTTCACCCAATTGATGAGACACGTAACTCACATCTAGGCTTTCATTTGTACCCTTCTGATCCTGGGGAG
The DNA here is from genome assembly GCA_004024625.1 of Mellivora capensis. Taxonomy (NCBI): domain Eukaryota; kingdom Metazoa; phylum Chordata; class Mammalia; order Carnivora; family Mustelidae; genus Mellivora; species Mellivora capensis. The sequence continues at coordinate 50,110 of PISX010007413.1, forward strand.
ATGCCCTGGTTCTTGGCTCTTACTCAGTGTCCAGTGACCAATGCACTCAGGAAGGCATGCATTGTGAGTGTGCATGCCCTCTGGTCTTTGGCTCTCCCTTCATAAAGGTCACTCCTGAGGCAGTGGGTCTTTTGTCTGACTCTCATGGTCCCAGTGGGAGAGTCTTCATAGATCTGCCTAGGGTCCCATGTGCTCGATATAGCACATTGCCCTTCTTTTTTGAGGTGATGAACCCTCTCCAGGGCACTACTAAAAAGTCATTAGTTAAGACTTGTGGGCTTTCTTTGTGTCTGTTTGTCTCTCTTCCTGCTGCTCCTTGGGGACATCTCCTTTAGACTGATGAAAATCCTTTATGTTTCCTCCAAGGCCATCTGATTTTCCCCTGTGTACATGCATTCTTCCTTATACTTTATACTGCTCATACCTCTAAAATCTTTAAGGTCTCCTCCAGGATTGTATTTTTGTAAAAACAAAAGATGAAAATATTACTTTTGATTTCTGTTCCTTCCTTACGGAAGTGATTCAAAGGAAGCTTGAATGAAGCCAAGGAAAAAGAGGAAAACCCAAAAGCAAACCCCATGAATTAATATCTCAAAATATGATTCACGTATACAAATGTATGAGATTCACTCTTCCCTCCAATCAATGCTTTTCTTTTTTCTTTTCTTTTTTTCACACTGTGGGTTCCAACCAAATCGGACATTGCAAAATTACTCGGTGGATCATAATTAGCATTTTAGGGATAAATTAATGAAAGAGAGTAAAATAGAATAACAAGGACACTTATGTCTTGCTATACTCCATACTAAGGCGTCCGTTAGCATCCAAATTCTTCTTCTCTGAAGTAAAGAACAGAAGAAAATTTGATAAAACTTCAGTAAAATACCTCATCAAATTCTTGGTGTTACAGTATCTGAAAGGCACTAAACATAAAGTTCAGTTTGACATGGCATTTCTCACTCTCCAAATTGATTTTTGAACTTTTGTTACACAAATAGGAATCAAAGAGATTTAGATAGTGTGAGCTACACACACACACACACACACACACACACACACACTCTGCGTGTACTGGGCATAATGTAAAGTGTAAAGTCGATTTCTTAATATAGATAGAAGTAAACAAAATGTTCGGTCTAGTCTTCAGATGCTTACTAGAATCATTAAATATTATGTTTACCTAAAGTCATGGTTTAATAAAATGGGTTGATTTTTTTAGTCAGGAAGACTCATTCTTGAGTTCTAACTTTACAAGGTGCTATCTCTGTGACCTTGGCCAATTTCTTGACACTTTCGAACTTTCTTAACAAGGGAGGAAATGCCTTTGCTAGGTTTTGTGAAGACCACAGATCATCCACCATAAAGCACTTGGTATGGTACAACACACGTAGCAAATGCTTAATATTTATGAGCTCATCCTATTTCATTCACTCAGTTATTAAGATCTGTTAATTACTGACAGAGTAGACGACAACTTTCTTAGTTGTCTTAGTTAGGAGGTTCTTCCACCTCCACTGCTGTTTTCTTATTTCTGGACACCATCCTCTCTCACCTAGGGATGGTAGTAGACTGAACAGGTCTTTCTAGTTATAACCAGCCTCTTTTCATCAGCTGCTGTGATCATTCTAAATTAAAAATATGAATGCACCACTCTTTCTTATTGTGAAAAAAACACATAACATAAAATTCCCCCTCCTAGGTTCCTCAGAAAGTGGAAGATAGAGCTACCCTATGACCCAGCAATTGCACTACTGGGTTTTTATTCTGAAGATATAAATGTAGTGACTCAAAGGGGCATGTGCACACAAACGTTTATAGCAGCAATGTCCACAACAGCCAAACTATGGAAAGAACCTAGATGTCCATAGACAAATGAATGGATAAAGAAGAAGTGGTATATATATATATATAATGGAATACTATGCAGCCATCCAAAGATACGAAATCTTGCCATTTGCAACGACGTGGATGGAACTAGAGGGTATTATGCTGAGTGGAATAAGTCAATCAGAGAAAGACAATTATTATATGATCTCCCTGATATGAAGAATTTGAGAGGCAGAATGGGGGTTGTGGGGGGTACGGAAGGAAAAAATGAAACAAGATGGGATCAGGAGGGAGACAAACTATAAGAGACTCTTAATCTTGTGAAACAAACTGAGGGTTGCTGGGGGGTGGTGGGGAAGATAGGATGGCTGGTGATGGACATTGGGGAGAGTATGTGCTATGGTGAGTGCTGTGGAATGTGTAAGCCTGATGATTCACAGACCTGTACCCCTGAGGCAAATAATACATTATATGTTAATTAAAAAAAAAAAAAGAAAAACCCCCCTCCCAGCAATCTTCAAGTTTTCAGTACCATATTGCCAACCACACATACACGATTGTGCAGCATGCCCCAAGAACCCCTTCCATGACTGAAACCTTATATCCATGAAAGAACAACTTCCCACCTCACTTTGTCTATGCCAATATGTCATTCCCTTGCTTAAAACATTCCAGTGACTCTTCTTTGCCACCCTAAGTCTTGAAATCAAAGACAAATAGCTCTAGGACTGCCCCTCTTCAGTCTCCTCTCCGATTGCTGCCTATTTTGCCCTGGGCCTTTAGCCACCCTCAACTACATTCAGCTCTCTCCAAACATATCTTCCTCTCCCTTCTCTCTGAATCTAGGGATTTGCTGCTCCTGTTCCATGGAGCCTCTTCCTACCTATCTGGCTCTTAGCATGGATATCACTTTCTCCAGGAAAGCTCTCCCTGGCTTCCTATGTCTGGGTTAGATGCCTTTATAAGTTAGAGTGACAACATATAATGGGAAAACCCAAATAAGTGTGGCTTAAACCAATAAGAGTTTATTTTTGTTGCACAAAAAGAAGTGGGGAATGTAGAGATTTGCTGGCTTCGTTCAGGAAATCAGTTATATCTGGGGCTTTGTATTGGTGACTCTAGAATTCCTTTGATCTTTTCTTCATGGTTGCAAGATGGTTTCAGCCTCTTAGCATTCATTCTCTTGCACCACATGGAAAGATCAAAGCAGAAGTGGGAGCACTGCTCAGAGTTTCTCCTGAGTACCTCCTCCCTATAAGAGATGAAAAAGTCTTTCCAGAATCCCCTAGAAGACTTTCAATATATGTCCTTGGCCAGCACTGTATCTCTTGCTTACACCTAAAGCCAGGACCTGGCCACCTTTCCAGTGATCAAAGGGATCTGAATACAAAGAAGCATGTGGTGGAGATTATCTTATAGCCCCTATTAGCTCTTTGCTTAGCAAGCTGTACATCTCCATATTAACTGTATTCAGTCATCTCCCTTTCCCTTCGTTCATCTGTGGTAGTCAGACTTTGAGATGACCCCCAAGAATCCCCCACATCCTGGTGTTCATGCCCTTGCATAGTCCCCTGCAACATCGTATGACAACTAGTTTGTCGGATCAATAGAATGCAACAGAAATGGTGGTATGTCATTTTTAAGCCTAGACCATTCTTCTTGCTCTCTCTTGCATTGTCTACTCTTGGGGAAGTCAGCCACCGTGTTGTGAGGACACTCAGGCATCTTATGCATTGAGGAGGTAAGACCTCCTACCAAAAGTCAACCAGGAACCAGGAACTGACTAGAACCTTCCAGCAGCTATTTGGAAGTGAAATTTCCTGCCCTAGTCAAGCCTTCAGGTGATGTAGCTCCAGATCAAGGTCCATGAACAAAAATCATCCAGTTAAGTTGCTTTTGAGTTTGTGATCTACAATACCTGTGAGAACATAGATGTTTATTTTTTGAATCCCCCCAATTTTTGTGGTTATTTGTTATGCAGCTATAGAAAACTGATACATTATCTGACTGTCCCCAGCAAAGTATGCTTCTTTTAAAAAATATGTTATTTATTTATTTGATAGAGAGAGAGTGCATGAATAGAGGGAGGGGCAGAGGGAAAAGAAGAGGGAGAGAATCTAGAGCAGACTCCATGCTGAGTGGAGCCTGATGTGGGGCTCGATCTCACAACCCTGAGATCTAGACCTGAGCCAAAATCAAGAGTTAGACACCTAACTGACTGAACCACCCAAGTGCCCCAAAGTATGTTTCTTAAAACAAAAACCAAACCAAAGCCATAGCAATGATGAACCAGTCGCACACCAATCAGAATGGCAGGAAAGCATTTTTTTCTTTTTCATTCTTAAAAATACAGGAAAAGATCCCAAGATATGGGAAGGAGAAGTCTTGTAATAGTCTCAGTGAAAATTTTTATTTTTATAAAGTCATCGGTGATATGAGGTAGGGGTTATCACATAAATGAGATAATATCACTCCTTAGTTTAAAAGTATTCATTAGCTTCCTATTGTACTAGGAGTATTTCACACTTCTTGCAATCCATTCATTCATTCATTCATGGACTAAGGGATATATGCTTTAGAAATACCAGAACAAGACATTTGCACCAGGTTCTGTGACAAGTAGGCAGCGGATGGTCAATTATTAGCTAAGAAGGAAGGGTAAAGAGGACAAACTGCTCTCACTCATGCTTGACGTTCCTCTGTCTGGAGTCCCTTTCCATATCACCCCTTGCCTGGCTCATTCTGGTCTCACTCAGAAGTCACCTCCTCAGGGGAGTGATCCTTGACCATCTCACTCAAGTTACCCACTCCCAGAGTTTTCCAACCCAAAATATCTGTTTAATTCCTTTAGAGGACATCCTATCATCTCCAATGATCCTGTTTCCTTGCTCACTTACTTGTTTTCTGCCTTTTCTGACTAGAACATTTTCTCCTCACGGGTGAGGACCATTCTGCCTTATTCACCCCTCTCTCCTCAGGGTTCGGCATATAACAGAAGCTTAACAAACAGCTTTGGGTGAATTAATGATGAGCAGTTTAGTGACTGATAGAGGCAAACCATGAAAGCAGTGTTAGCCAGGCCAGGAGAAAACCCTACGCTGTTTATGAGCTGGAGCAAGCTCTTCAACATCAGAAAAGGGGAGCCTATAGCCCTGAGAAAGTTAAATTGGATTCTACCTGGGGCACTTCCTCATCGAGAAATCCCTCTCAAAATTGATGAGATCAGTGGTTAAGACAGCCTACTAAATAGAGGGGTTAGTGCCACTTTGTAAGGGGGTCAGGAGAGTGCTTTCAATGCATCCTCATGTCTCCAGAATAACTCCCCCACTCAGATATGGATTGTGGAAGAGTTGGGACTCTAATTTCTTTCCAAAGGCCAAGAGGTTATTAATTAGTATTATTTTTAGCTGCAAGTTATGACACACCTGTATTAGTCTGTGAGGTCTGCCATAACAAAATACCACAGGCTGAGGGGCTTCAACAACACACATTTATTGCTCATAATTCTGGAGACTGGGGAGTCCAAGATTAAGGTGCCTGTTGATCCAGGTCCTGGTGAGATCCCAGCTCCTGGCTTGCAGATGGCTGTCTTGCTGTTATGTGTGATCTCTCTCTCTTCTTCCTATAAAGCCATTAATTCCACCATGAAGTTCCAACACTCCTGATTTCATCTAACCCAAATTACCTTCTGAAGACCTCACCTCCAAACACTAGCTCACTGGGGGTTAGGGCTTCAACATACTAATTTGGTGGGAGGAGGGGGGACGTGATCCAATTCATAGCAATGCATGCGTAACTAGCTTAGTGGTTTCTTTTTCTTCGGGTAGGTAGTTGCAAGCATTGAGCCTGAATCTCCAAGATGTTTGGGTGGAGAGTCCCCTGGCCTCCTCAATCTCCTGTTTCATTGCATATTCCTCGCCAGCCAAGAAGGTGAGAGAAAGACAGTCTTATAGCAATAACAAACAATCAACACCTCTCTCTGCTTTGCCACTTCAAGTACTATTCTGGTGCTTTAGACTTTTACAAATCTGCCAGCCTTGCCAGACATCCAGAGAAGTCTCAAGTTGACTGTGCCTGTGATGACTTCTGGCCATAAAAGGAGAGAGGGTGAGCGAAGAGGGTGAGCAAGCCTAGAAAAGGAGAGGAAAAGCAGGAGGGAGGAAATAAAGGAGGAAATTTTAGAAAGGAAGAAGGAAGAAAGGAAGGGGAGGAAGGGAAGAAAGGTGGTAAAGGTTTTGAAAAGAGCAATGTCATAAAGGGGAAGAAGAAGGAAGAATAGAGAAGTGAGAGAGGCAGGAGGGAGAGAAGGAGGGTGTGCCCACTGTGCATGTCCATGGACTTTGTTGTATGGATCCCACGCAAGAACCCTGCTAGGAAGACATCATCACCTCCCTGCATAGTATAGATGGGGAAACTGAGGCCTTATCAAGGTCACACAACAATTCCTCTGCATGATTCAGGAATGGGACTCAGTATCAGCAGAGGCTTTGAAAGTCATGGGTATGTCACTAAGTCGCAGGAGAAAAGGCAGGAGTATGACAGGAAATGAGTGTGGACTGGGAGGACCCAGGCAAGGAAGGGAAAGAGCAGGACGCAGGAGACAAAGTAGCCCAAGTTATGATCAAAGGGGACATCTGGTGCGCTTTTGTCTTCATTAAAGCCGTGGTTACTCTTTAACGACTGTGCACACTGTTAGTCAGGTTGATTAATTAGACTCAAGTGTACTCCTTACAAACCCCAGGAGGGTTGCCAATAAATAGTGTCTAGACACTGTGGCTGTGGAACCAGGAAGGAAGTAGTCACAAATAAATCCGTGTCCTTCTTCAGTTCCTCATGAGTTTGATTGGCTGGAAGGCAGGATGTGGTTACACGTTCTCCATGTGCCCAGAGCTAAGACGCCACTGCACCCAGCTTCATCTGAGAGCCCCCACGATGACGAGATGGCTTGGGGTTGCGATGTGGCCCTGAGTGGGGAATCCCAACATCCAAGGCCCATTTGTCCCAAGCTTCAAACTGACGAAGGACCACAGATCTACCCTTTGGCATTATTCCCCCTTTTATTCATCCTCCTTCCCCTCCCATCCCCCTTCTCCTCCTCCTAATTCTTCCTCCTTCTCCTCCTTTCTTTCTCTTACTCTCCTTCTCCTCATCCTTTCCTTTGTCTCTCCTTTTTTCCTTTCCTTCTCTCTCTCTGCTTCTGTATTACAGTCATGGAACAACTCAGCTCCAAGGCCCTTCAGTCTCTGGAAGCTTCCAGGTTTCTAATTCCTAGAGGGTAGAAATGCTTCACTGACAAACTGGTCGGATGTTTTTACTTGGATACCATCTTTAGTCAAGTAGGCTTGGTCCCATAGTACCCCACGTGGATCACATGAATTACTGTTTACTGCATACATCAAGCATTTATTGAGTATCTACTCTATGCCAGGGTACACTTGAGTGCAACATGGTTCCTGTCTTCAGTGGTATATAGTAATCTTGAGGAATGAATCTTCACATTTTACCAGCTTTCCATAAACCTGTTCCCATTTAATGTACTCACAGATTTGGATTCTTGACACTATTGTCCTCTTTTACTGATGTGTGGGATTAGAATTAAGAGCTCTAGCTCTAGAGTGGGACTTGAGTTCAATTTGGCTTAATTGTGGCCCAGAGCACATTATTTCTCTTTTTTGAGTTTTGGCATCCTTTTTATTTTTTTTAAAGATTTTATTTATTTATTTGACAGACAGAGATCACAAGCAGGCAGAGAGACAGGCAGAGAGAGAGGAGGAAGCAGGCTCCCTGCTGAGCAGAGATCCCAATGTGGGGCTCAATCCCAGGACCCTGGGATCACGACCTGAGCTGAAGGCAGAGGCCTTAACCCACTGAGCCATCCAGGCACCCCTTGGCATCCTTAACCACAGTAGGATACTAGCGCCAGTCAATAGTGCATATGTATGGGTGTGTGTGTGTGTATAAGAATGAGAATAAATTAAGGTAATGCATGCACATAGATGCCCAACAGTTGTAAGCTATTACTGTTATTATTATTATGACCTTGGTGCTATTGATGACTAGAGTTGCAAAACTGAGTTTCAGAAAAATTAAATGACTTGCTCAATATCACTCACTATCCACTGGTGGAACTAGATTTTATTTTAAGTGGAGGGAAAGAAACTCCTACATGGCCCTGAAACCTAGTTCTAATGCAATATGACTGCCCAGATATCAGAACACCAGGCAATCACCTCTTTCCTGAGCACGTGGTAGTTAGCAGTGGTGAATACAGGACTTCAAGCTTTTGTGATATTTCAGTACTAGTTGTTAAAAGTTGTGGGAATACCTCCATACATACACACATGTGCACTGTGTGTGTGTGTGTGCGTGTGTGTGTGCGTGTGTGCGCAGACCTTTTCTCTCCATCCTACTTGGCTTTTGAAATAAATTTATAGGAGTTGTTCTCATAGAAATTCTAATCACATGGGAAACTGAGAATTTAATGAGAAATTAAAAAATGGGGCCTTTGAGAATCCTCTAGCCAAGCCCTTTCAGGCATTCGAGTTCCCTTCTCTCTGTGGTGGAAACTGAGGAATCAGGTGTCAAGAGGAGCCTGTGACTTCTCGAGTTCCCAGAACTATAATGAGAAGATCTCCTGGTTGAGCTTGGTTGAACATGCCCCACGAATGACTTATATTTGTGTTAAGCCACTGAGATTTGGGAATGTTTGTTTTTACGGAATAATCAAGCTTCTCTTGACTCATACTAGAAATTCAAACATCACAGTGGGAGCCAGTTATGCCTGGATTTTCAGCATGAAGGAGATCCCAGCTGACTACCCAAAAAACATTCATTGAGCATCTACTTGTTCCAGGTTATGTAGGAATATGGTGTGTAGAAATGGAATTGTTTCCCTTCTCAGGGAGGGTGCAGTAGAGAAGGCGAGACAAAGCAGTGAGTTAGTAGCTACAGGTCAAGGGGGTTCAGTATGTTACTGGACTATGAGAGAGTGGCAAGTATTATTGGTTGAGTCACATCCTGATAACTCACTTGATAAAAGTGAGTTAAGACAAGAAGGACATGGAGGGTATTTCAAGTAGAGGGAACTGTGGTGTGAGGCAGGGACAAATGGAAAATCCTGGCACATTTATGGATCTGTGAGGACACATTATATTTGGCTCAAAGATGAGGGAGGGGAAATAGGCTGAAGTGAAGCTAGAAATGTAGGTCCAGACCACCTGGGGTGCTATGGCAGGAGATTTGTTCATTTGGCAGACCATGGGTCGGTGCTGAACGACTTTTTTGCTCCATGTAATCCTTCTGGCAATCCTGTGAGGCAATATTATCATCCCTAGTACATAGGGATAAACCGGGGTTCAAGAAGGTCACATGAGACTTTTGATTTTTCATTCTCAGCTTATTTATCTATTTATGTATGAATGAATGACATCAGTGACATATACCACTGTGTAAGCTTAAGGTGTACAGTGTGTTGACTCGATATTTTTCTGTTGCAATAGGATTAGCACCATATGGGCAGCTAACGCCGCTCTCACGTCTATAATTATCATCTCTTTTTTGGTGGTAAAAACATTTAAGGTCTAGTCTCTTAGCAACTTTGAAGTATACAATACAGTATTGTTGACTGTAATCACCATGCTGTGTGTGACAAACTCATAGTTAGAAGATGAATAAGTTCCGGAGATCAAATGAGATATTTTGATTCCACACAACCAGTAAGCCAACAGCCGAGACTTGGATAGCCTTGTCTGACTCCCCCTGCTTCTCATGGTGTTTGCCCTTGCCTCTGGCAGCCCTCTGGGTCCCCAGATCTTCCATTGGCTGCCTTCATTTTGTCATATGATGTCTCCTAAAATATCTCTTCAGACCCACCCTACTGAAGTGCCTCCTTACCCCAATTTCCCCATCCCTCCTACTCTTAATTCTTTTTTCCATAACATTTATTACAGCCTAGAGATTTTCTTTGTCACATACTCTACTTCCTTGTGTTTCTCCTTGAGAATATAAGCTCCATGAAAACTGGATTGTTGCTCATTTTATTTACCACCATATCCCTTGCAGCCAGCATAGGTACTCAGGGTATATCCCTAAGGAATATCCATGAGAGGGATGAATTGTCCAAACAATGACTGCCTTGAGGACATACTCTGGGGAGACTACCTTGTGCGCTTTGCTGAAGGTTAGGAGGGCACGTGTTGTGATGAACACTGGGTGTTATGTGCAACTAATGAATCATTGAACACTACACCAAAAACTAATGATGTACCACCATATGCTGGCTAAATGAACATAAAAAAAATAGTGCTGAACCAAAAAAAGATTTTTTTTCAGGAGTTTACCCATTATGAGACCCCGTTAATTCCTTTACATTATCCAGCATTAGTACTGAGGTTGAAGCAAAGAAATTTTTTTCAAAAAACAAAAACAAAGCAAACAAACATAAGGAAAAAATATCTTCCAAAAACAATTGAGGAAGGCCATATGTTTCACAAGGATCTTTTGAATTTATCAAACACATGTTGAGTACTGAGTCTATATCCAACATTCCCAAGGATGCTAGCACATGTTACCTTAACCGGAATATTTTTCACCATTATTTTATGTTGTTGACTTTCAATGATCATCGCAATGATATTTTTTATATCTGAAAAACACATAGTTTCTGAGTTAAAGCATCCTAATTGATGGAACATCGTGAGGAAATAAAGAGAAAATTTCTAGAATTTTAGAGTTCTGTGGCCTCATATATAATTTCAGTTCATGTCTCTGGTTTATAGCTGGAAAAACTGAATTGCAGATTTTAAGTGACATGTCTGAGGGGACACATAAGGTAACTGAGAGATCAAACAGATGTGATCTTTTGTGGAAGCACCAGATCCTGTTTATTTGAATCGGATTACCATCCCCTCAGGAATGCCCACGCACCTGAAACACCAATACTGGGGTTTATAAATTTCTCCTATGCACATGTTCTTACCTTCCTCTTACTGAGGGTAGAAGAGGTTGCTTTAATTTGAAATTTCTCAGACATGGTTGGAATGGGGTGGGTTACTGGGACACTTTGGTCCTACTGATCCCTGTGGGTTCCAGGAGCCCATGGCCATGGGCTTCACCAATTCATGGGAGACTTTTGATGAAAAGTGGGGCCTGATAACTTGACTGGTGAGGTCAAGTGGGGCCACTGCAGGCAGTGAGCAGAAGAAGTAACATCCGGGGGAGCCTGGGGGAAGCAATCAGTTAAGCATCTGCCTTTGGCTCAGGTCATGAGCCCAGGGCCCTGGGATTGAGCCCCATGTCAGGCTCTCTGCTCAGAAGGGGGCCTGCTTCTCCCACTCCCTCTGCCCCCCCCACCTCTGCTCATTTTTTCTCTTTCTCGCTGTCAATAAATAAATAAATAAATAACTAAATAAATAAAATCAATCTCAATAACAAAAGAAGTAACATCTGGATCTTCCCATCCAACTGCGAAATGTGAAATACGTTCAAGGCAGCCTTAGCCACAGACCACTTTTTCTGCCCTTTGTGGACCAGACGCCTGCAGGGTTGAGGGAGAAGGTCCTTCCAGGTCCTCCGGCAGCACAGTCTGCAGCCTAGGTGGGAGGAGTGAGAGAGAAGCTGAGAGGCAGCTTCTGGAATGTCTGGGGCCACAGCTGCTGGTACCAGCCCAGAGTCCATATTTTCACAAATACTGGGTACCTCTTCTCCTTCTTTCTCTTTCTCCTTTTCCTTCTCCTTCTTCTTCTTTAATGCAATGTTAAGCACCTGAGTATTATACTCAGTACTTCATGCAATCCGTGCCTTCCTTAATACCCATCACCGGGTTAACCCATTCCCACACTCTCTCCCTTCTAAAACCCTCAGTTTCTTTTCCAGAGTCCATACTCTCTCATGGTTCATCTCCCACTCTGATTTCCGTCCCCTTCATTTTTCCCTTCTTTCTCCTAATGTCCTCCATGCTATTCTTTATGTTCCACAAATAACTGAAACCATATAATAATTGTCTTTCTCTGTTTGACTTACTTCACTCAGCATAATCTCCTCCAGTTTCCATCCATGTTGATGCAAACAATGGGTATTCATCCTTTCTGATGGCTGAGTAATATTCCATTGTGTATATGGACCACATCTTTTTTTTTTTTAAAAGATTTTATCTATTTATTTGAGAGAGAGAGAGAGAACATGAGAGAGGAGAGGTCAGAGGGAGAAGCAGACTCCCCACTGAGCAGGAAGCCCAATGTGGGACTCAATCCTGGGACTCCAGGATCATGACCTGAGCCAAAGGCAGTTGCTTAACCAACTGAGCCACCCAGGCACCCCTGGACCACATCTTCTTTGTCCATTCATCTATTGAAGGGCATCTCAGCTTCTTCCACACTTTGGCAATTGTGGACAATGCTGCTATAAACATTGGGGTACATCCAGCCTTTTTTTTTTTTCACCACATCTGTATCTTTGGGGTAAATATAATACTGGGTACTTCTATGCGATTTTCTGATGTGATAGTTTGCAATTTGCTTTGCATGGTGATTCTTTTTATTTATTTATTTTTTTAAAAGATTTTATTTATTTGTCAGAGAGAGAGGGAGAGAGAGTGAGCGAGCATAGGCAGAGTGGCAGGCAGAGGCAGAGGGAGAAGCAGGCTCCCTGCCAAGCAAGGAGCCCGATGTGGGACTCGATCCCAGGACGCTGGGATCATGACCTGAGCCGAAGGCAGCTGCTTAACCAACTGAGCCACCCAGGCGTCCCTGCATGGTGATTCTTTTACCCTGTTTTCAAATCAGACTAGCTCTTGAGGATAACTAACTACCTTAACCATTCATATATATTCTCAAATGAGAACTTCTGCCTTGTTTGAAATACTCTGTATGAAAACATTTGATTGCTTTTGAAATCTGTTTACACTTTCACAAGATATTTCCTCAATATTTCAGTCAGTGAAAGATGAGAAAGAACTTTTGGATTCTGTAAATGTAATTTCAGGTTGTAAATTTTGAATGGTTATAAGATGGTTTTACATTTTATTATCACCTACTTGTAAAAAGATAGTTTTTAGTAGTGGTAACTATTAAAATTTTGAAAAGAACCTCATTAAAAAGTATCAATCAGAAATTTTTTGTGGCCAATTCGAGCATAAAATCTACTCTAGAATAAAAGTTATCAAGTTCAATTTGCCTTTTTGAATTTTCATGAGATTTTTTTGGATGTTTCACACAAGTTTAATATTTAATACCTTCCAAAATGATTTTAATTTTTATCTTTTCTTATCATAATTATATTTTTAAGAAATTTTAATGATTTTTTTCCTCTTCAACCAGCATTACTGCAGTGAAAAATAGTATATTTCCTGTTGCAGTAAAAAGAATTCTACAGTACACCCTACTGCACTCAACAGTCCTTTTACAATTTCCTATTGTGGTAATAATGATCCTTGTTATAAATGATTTATAGTTTATTTGAAAAGAAAACCCTCACCAGCTTATACAACAACTCAGTGCATGAGGCAGATTGTTTTCTGTTTTTGTGGAGATGAGGACAGAAAACGGTGAGATTACCAGTCTTTGCTACATTCATGCAAACTGAAGGGCCCACCTCTTTTGCCTCCTGTCTTGTGTGTCAAGATCCAAGCAAAGCTCCTCAAGAAAAGAGATGACTCTCTCCAACTCAGCTGGAAGACTGAGATGATGCTGGTTACAGTAGTAAAATCACCATTTAAAAATTTGCTTAAATGTTGGGGTGCCTGGGTGGCTCAGTGGGTTAAAGCCTCTGCCTTTGGCTCAGGTCATGATCCCAAGGTCCTGGGATTGAGCCCTGCATAGGGCTCTCTGCTTGGCAGGGAGCCTGTTCTTCCTCTCTCTGCCTGCCTCTCTGCCTGCTTGTGATTCTGTCTGTCAAATAAATAAATAAATAAAATCTTAAAAATGTGCTTAAATGCATAATCCCAGCACCTGGCTGGCTCGATTGGTGGAACATGTGGCTCTTGACTTTGGCGTTGTGAGTTTGAGCCCCATGTTGGGTGTAGAGATTACTTTAAAAAATTAAAATCTTTATAAATAAATAAATGCATAATCCTAGAACTCCATGTGAACATTCTTCTTAATATGTTACTAAACATTGCAGGAGAGGTAACAAAGAAATCATCCTTCCATTTTTAGATGATGCTTTGCTCTTGAAGAATAGAATATCTGGGTCATGAGAAAACTGTTTTGCAAGGTCACGAAACAGGGTATGAAAAGGTTCATGATCTGGAAACGTGTGAAGTGATATACTCAGAAGAAAAACCATGCAAGCGTGCATTACCCACAGTTTTCAGGTCACATGAGTCTAAGTATAAAACCGGGGTTATGACAAGATTCCCCTACAACTCTTCTCCAGCTCTGTCTCATCTGCTGTCTTAAAATGTCTTGTCATCTGCAACCATCTCTCACATCTTTCTCCTTTCCTTCCAGCTCCATTGTCACTTTCTCAGTCTGAGTCACAGCAGCTTCTTCCTTGGTCTCCCTGCATCCTTCCCTTTTTCTGTAGTTTATGCAGTTCTGCACCATCAGCATGATCTTTTTGGGGCAGTACTGATCTGGTCAATAAATCTGCTAAGCCCCTCTGGGGGCTTCTACTGCTAATCCCCAGCATGGAGCTCCAGTCCTCCCCTGACCTTTCCCCCTCACCTCCACTCACCTCTCCACCCTCACCTGCCCCAAGGGTCACCTCCTCCCCTACTCGCTAAGCACCTGCTGCTCACTGCCCACAGAAGTCTGTCCACTGATGCCCATCTGTATCTTCCCTCCATCTGGCCACCTCAATGACTCCTTTCATCAATATCTCTCCTTCATTGTTGTATCCCCAGAGAATCTTTCCCTGTCCCCCTGTCCCCCAGTAGCTGCTATCATAGGCTCTGAAAAGATGGCAAAACATTTTCTCAGTTGTGCTTCTCATCTTGACAATTTTTCATTTATTTGACAGTTATTTGATTAATGTCTGTTTTTCACACCAAACCATTTACAGCTTATGAAGAAGGACTGTGTCTTTTTTCTTCCTCACCATTGTGGTCCCCGGGGGCAATACTGAGTCTGATCCAATGTAAATGCTTAGCACATCTCAGCTGATGTTTATTATTATTACTTTTAGTCTCTCCAGTCTATCTACTTCTGATGAACTGCTTGGCATTTGCAGTTCTTGCCTTTTCCCTGACTTTGGCTCCAGCAGTTCCTACAATAGCAAATACTGATTGCTGCCTCCATCCCTATGTCCCAGCATTGCCTCCTCTAGGAAAGAGACAGACATCAGCCTGGCCTTCAGAGAGTCCTCAGAGGTGAGGACGGTAGCAACACTTGAGCCTGAGTCTGACGCCACCAGACCCAAGAGGCCACCACCTCCTGAAAGCCTGGAAGGAATAGCCAGGGCATATAGCCAAAGACCACAGTGGATTTGACATACCATGGACAAGTTTGGGCCAGTGAGAGACAGAACATGGGAAGGAACTGGCCCACTAACTGCTCACACTTCTTCTTTCTAGGAAACTCAGACTTAGATAATTTCCTTTATTTTTAAAAATGTTTTCTTCTCAATGGGCATCAACTTAGGCAATTAGAAAATATTGGACTTCATTCATGCATGTATTAGCTAAATATTTATCGAGGTCATCCTAGCAGATAGACTTTGTTCTGGGCATTTTAGGTAGAAAAATGCAGAAAAAAATTATTCCCTCAACTTCAGACATCACTTTTAAGGTGGGAAAAGGAGAAGCACACATGTAAACAAGGTATCAGGAGATTCTAAGTGCTTGATAAGAAAGTAACCATTAACTTTGTCTGGAGCTTTTAGAAGGCTTTTCTAAGGGAAGGCTAACATATGAGGTAAATTCTAAAGGATAAGGAGGGACTCCCCCAGCAGATAAGGTGGGTCAGAGTGTTCTGGAGAAAAGTGGAGGGAAAGCTCTCCAGGAAGAAGTGAGGAAAATCATGATACAGAATTAGCTAGGGGAACTGGAAGAGTTTACTCGGATGAAAGGAAGCTGGGAGGACTTCAGATTCAAAGCTACAAAGGAATGCAAACTCTGTGTGGTGGTCTGGTGAATCACATTTCTGAGAAACACAGTGAAAAAGGTCCAGAGAAGCATCCCGGTAAAATGAAGGTGACCACTGGGACATGGTTGGTATCAACCAACTTCATTTAATCTCTGCTTCATTTTTTCTAAGATTTTATTTATTTATTTCACAGAGAGAGAGATCACAAGGAGGCAGAGAGGCAGGCAGAGAGAAGAGGAAGCAGGCTCCCCGCTGAGCAGAGAGACCCCGATGCAAGTCTTGATCCCAGGGCCCTGAGATCATGACCTGAGCTGAAGGCAGAGGCTTAATGCAGTGAGCCACTCAGGGGCTCCTCTCTGTTTCATTTTGTAGAAGTATCTTGGGCACTAGAGCTGCCCAGTTCAGAAAGGTGAAAAAATGAGAGTTGATAAAACCATAAAACACAGCATTTTGAGGGTGACATAGGATAGTCAAGAAGCCACTTATCCTTATCAAACCTGTGTTCGGTGTTGCCTTCCTTTTTAGGCACAATAACCATGAAATGGGATGACTATATTGCACATTTAAACTAAAATTTGTACTTGTCAAATAAAAGGTTTACACCTTGTGTGTCACACCGTTTCAGTGTTTACAATTCTAAACAGAAATAAATATAACGAGTGATCACATAGAACGACAGAACTGAAACAACTCAACTTCTCCCTCTTTACATCACAGCGCTGTCCCTGTTTCTCTTTCACCTGTTGGGGAAATAGAAGAGTGTGTACAGTCCCAGATGTCAGAGACGCGAACCACCGCCACACCTGCACACAACGCAAAGGACCCCGAATCGTTATACACTTACTCTCAAAATCAATGTGCCTCCCTGTTGAATCAACCTCCATTTTACTGATGGACAATGAACATGCCATTTTGAAATTTGTATGCATATTAGTGAAACTCAACAGTACTAACAGCAATTGTTTCAACTTAGAACAGCAACTGTTTTGAAAGAACTTGCATTTTCTCACTGGTCTTGTTCAAAATTGCCAGGGGATGGTGATGATAACAGCAGATGGACCTTCGGGGTTAGGTGTGTATACTATTCTTTTAAAAGTCTTTAAGATCATGCACTTTCCGAATGTCTCCACCCAGTCCTGCCCTTGATCTTCTGTCCATGGATTCTGGAGCTAAGTGAACAGGTTCAAACCTGGCATCCTTCGTTCCAAGCTTGTGTGATTTTTGGAAAGTTGATTAACCTCTTAATTCCCCAGTTTTCTCATCTGAAAAATGCAGATAGAGTAGGAACTCCCTAATAGAATTGTTATGAAGGTTTGTACAAGTTCATGTAGAGAGAGTTTGGATGACTGCTTGGAGTGTAACAAATACTTATTGAACATTAGGTTTTCATTCATCTAGTTCATAGGAGGGTAAATGAGGCCCTGGGGAAAATTATCTGGTAGCACAGTTAGGACTGATACTCAAGTTCGTTAGATCTGAACACAGGTCTCTGATCTCTAAATAATGATTAATAACATTATTATGACTAAAAGGAATGGCTGATCGGTAAGACCTAAAGACTCAGAACTCTAAAATGAGAGGACTTGTTATGTGGAAATTGGTTTATGCATTGTCACACACTAGTTTTCCAAAGTTGAGCAAAGGATAACCTCTTTGCCTCACTTCGACATGAAATGTTATTGTAAGGAAAATGGGATAATATATCTATAACAACCACATGCTGGGTGCACCTGCTCGCAGCTCAGAAATTGATGCTTTTATTAGTACCATTATTGCTACCGTGAGTGCTGTCCAACAGAAATATAATGCAAGCCACAAGTGCTTGCCATATGCATGACTTTAAATTTCCAGTAACCGTATTTCAAAAGTAAAAAGAAAGATGTTGAAATTACTTCAATAATTAAAAATAGATCATAAATTATTAACATGATAAATTATTTAAATAAAATAATTAAAAAAATATTTAATTTAATCCAATATAACCAAATACTGTCATTTTCAACAACAATATATAAATTAGTAATGAAATATTTTATATTTTTTCCCTTCTTAGTCTTTGAAATCCAGTGTGTAGAGGTATCTGGGTGGCTCAGTTGGTTAAGTGTCTGCCTTCAGCTCAGGTCATGATCCCAGGGTCTTGGGACTGAGCCTTGCATTGGGCTTTCTGCTCAGCAGGGAGTCTGCTTCTCCCTCTGTGTGCCACTCCTCCCACTTGTGCTCTCTCACTCTCTCACTCTCTCTCTCATATAAATAAAAAAAATAAAAGAAATCCTGTGTGTTTTGTGCCCTGGAGCATATCTCAATTTGAGCCAATTACATCGTATATGTTTAATAGGCACAAGTGACTAATGGCTACTCTCTTAGAAAGCACAGGTATAGATCATTACTCTAAAAGGTGGCATAGATTAAGACTACAAATATTTTGGGTATTCAAGTACAATCAGCAATGTCTGAGGGTCATCCTGGACTTCGAAGTATTTTATATAAAGTAGAGATGTGTATGCGTGTGTGAAATTCCAACGATGTAACAAATCAAGATCTCTGTAAGGATCCACTTAGAGTTTAGTGCAAGGGAACAAATTCAGAAATGTTGTTTTTTCTAATGAACAATTATGCTTCCATTGGTTAGCTTTTGAGACCCATGTCTACTGAGGCAGATTGCATTGCCTGCCAGGCAGCTTATAGCTAAGTTGAGTATTCGATCATAATAGTTATCTTCAGCCAGGATGCCTGGGTGGCTCAGTCATTTAAGTGTCCAATCCTTGATTTTGGCTCAGGTCATGATCTCAGGGTTGTAAGATCGAGCTCCTCATTGGGCTCCCCATTCTCTCTCTCCCTCTGCTCCCTCTCCCTGACCCCCACACATGCATGCTCTCTCTCTCTCTCTCTCTCTCAAAAAAAGTTATCTTTAGCTGAAGCATGTTGTCTCTCTCCTACTCTTGCCTCCCCCTTTTTTATTGATATTCTAACAATTTTGTCTATTTTTTTCCAAAGTTATTTATTTATTATTATTTACTGAAAAATTTTTGAAGAGAATAAATAATCTATAGGAACAAGTTGAATAAAACCTCCTAAGAAGCATTTCTTGGTACCTGCTTTGGACAGATAATTGGGCTGACTGGATTATAGCCATAGGTGAGATGTGACTTGGAGTTTAAGATTCTCATGAGAGTTATTAAACCTCACACTCTAGAGTCAGAAATTTTCAGTGTCTGGAAAGGTGAGATATTATTAAGTCTGATTTTGTGAGGCCTGTGGAAGTTAAATAACCTTCTTAAAGGCTTCGAGATGGTTAATGGCAGAGCTGGCCTTCAGATTGAACTTCTCACAGCCTATGAGCTGCCTCTACATCCATTTCAATAAGATCCTGATGAACTAATCTTCAAAGAATCAGCTGTTCTTGGTGAGTTGGCAGAAGCATTTTGGCTGGGGCAGTTTACATCTTGACATTTGCTGGTGTATTGGACACAGGGTAATACTTATTTATGTATTATTTGCTGAGGGAAAACTGTGCTGAATGTAATTGGGCTATCCTGTGGAGGAGTCTGGGCTCTCCACCCCTGATAATAGAACCATTATTCACGTGAGATGAGACTCCACTGAGAGTTTGGGTATAGATACTGGTTTTCATCTACTATACTCGATAAAGCCACACCACATGCTAATTGCCGAAATTATTTAATAACATTTGGCATTGGTTGGGGAGATAAAGCAGACATTTTCATATCTCAAGCCTTTTGGAGAGCACTTTTTAACTGTGTATCAAAAGCCTTAACAATAGACATATTCACTGAACCCCAAATAGAGCTTCTAGGTATTTATTATAAAGCTGCTTAGAGCCGCTGTTTGCACATTAACCTTATACAAAATATGTTCTTGTCACATTTCTCATCCTAATAAGGACCTGGGAAATAGGGTAAAGCCAATTATGCCCATTTTACAGATTAATAAAACAGGGGTTGAGCAGGTTCAGACCACTAGCTTGTGGTCCCACAGCTAATACGGCAGAGCTTGCTCTCACACTTGTCTCCACATCCAGTACTCTGAACATTATGGTGAGTTTTCTATGGTGTTTGTCTACTTTAAACATATTCTGTGGCAGGATTTCCAGATAAAATATAGGACATCCATTTAAATTCAAATTTAATATCAGTAATGAATAATTTTTGGTTTAAGTACAGATGCACACTCATACTCAAGTTTTATTTGTTGTTATCTGAAGTTCAGATTGAACTGAATGTCTTGTATTTCTATTTCCTGAATCTGGCAGCTCTGTTGTGTGAGTGCTGGGGGTCCGAGGCCTGAAGATAATCATAAGAATGACAATAAGAGTGGAAAGTACAAAGCCATTCAGCCACAGTCTTGATACATCAGAAGTCAACATGAGTTGTTTAAGGCTGGAGAGACAGCAAGTAGGAAACCACTCACCAAAGACAGAGTCTTCACCTGGACAGAATAACTATGAATGACTTATGTTGTGTAGTCATGAAGAATAAATCCCAATATTTCCAGGAGGGAATATTTTAATTGTTCAAGAGAGAGGCAGTGGGACAAAATAAGTAGACAAGAAAATCTATTGGGTCTTATACAAATGTCATGAAGGAAAAACAGAGTTAAATACTTGATGGAGAGAAAACATATTTATGGTGGTGTATAGGCATGAATGACTTTAATATGTAACAGTGAATTCATTTATTGGACATACAATT
Organism: Mellivora capensis; assembly: GCA_004024625.1. Lineage (NCBI taxonomy): Eukaryota > Metazoa > Chordata > Mammalia > Carnivora > Mustelidae > Mellivora > Mellivora capensis. The sequence goes on from PISX010007413.1 coordinate 70,667, forward strand.
GAAAGAGAGAGGAGGAGGATAAAGGACAAGTAGAATGTGAGTCAATGCTATTATTGTAATTTTTTTTAAAGAAATAAGCAAACACAATGTAGGTAGAGTCCAGCCAAATATCTTGAAAATTCATTGAATATATATATTCAGGAGGTTTATTAGGAACACATGATGATGAGATAAGGAAAGGCTTGGTTGAGCAGAAGGAGATGTTCAATCACAATGCACTTAGCATAGAGAACTCAGCCAAAAGTTTGGGGGGTGCTCCAGGGACAGATGACCTTTCAGGGTTGTCCCAATTTGAAGCAGGGGTTCTAAGTTTTGTACCTCTGCACAGATTAGTCATTGCATAAGGACTGCCCCTAGGTTTGGGAGGCAGATCCCTCTGGCCGAAGATAATTCCTAGAGAGGAGGAAAGCAGCACCTTGTCAGCGGGCACTCTTGGTAGCTGGGAAGACGAATGCTTCAGTCCTGAAAGAGACCAGGATGACAGCCCACAATATCTGCTACATTATGTCCCCTGCTCTGCTCAGATCTGATTGCTTCATGTGTTAAGTTTAATCCATTTGAGACCAGTTTCTCTTGAATCCTGGATGGAGTATTTTCTTGGGGAAACTTTTAAGAAAAGGTTAGCAGGATGATCTGTAACTCTGCTTTTGCGGCTGGTCTTAGGGCCATATCTGAATCATCACATCATCTTTCTTGTCCATCGAGTTTCCCTTCACCTCTAGCTGACACCTGTGCTGGTTTGCTTATTTCACCTGTTGATGTTCATCAACATCTCATCTCTTGAGAGTCTGAGCCCTTGGTCATCATGCTCTTTTCAAGGGGTGGGTTCAGGACTTGGTCATTTTCTGTCAAGGTTGGGCAGGGAAGCATCAAGTGATGTTCCGTGACATCTTGAATGTCAAACTCATTCTTCTGCAGGCCCATTGTACATCAGTAGGGGGTCTGTTACCGATAATGTGAGTTCTTTTGCTTGCTGGTGTCTTGGCAAAAGAAGTCTGAAGTGAGAAGATGACAGCCATGGCTTGAAGTTCCGTGGGATGTTGACTCTGTCTCCTGGTGGAGGATTTGGTTGTAAGGCATGACTTAAGAAAAGTGGGTGACTAATCTGTAGCATGGGTTTCCCATGGGAATGGCCAGCTCTCAACTGTAAGGATCCAGGAAGAAAATATGGCTGACAACATCCACACTGGCACGGAGATGTTTGAAGGCAAGCACTTAATTTCTTTGCATTTCTTACTAATTTACTTTGGATCCAAACATGCAGAGCAACCAAAGAATATAAAAGGTTTCAAACCTTTGACAATGGCTGACAAGAATAGATATGGGACTCCAGACTTCGGCCAAAGAAGCCAAGATTCAGTTTCCAACTCTAGGAAAGGAATGGAAATGTAATTGGGAAACCATGATACAAGCGGGGTGACAGTCGTGGGCAATTTGGAGAAAGGCATAGCACGAGAACATGTCCAATATTGCCGCTCAAGGGACTGAATGCTTCCTCTGAAACTCATATGCTGAAATTCTAACCCCCAATGTGAGGGTATCAAAGGACGGGGCCTTTAGCAGGTAACTACCTGCAGGTAACTCATGTGTGAGGATGGACCCCTCACAAATGGGATTAGTGAACTCACCCTTCCTACCAGGTGAAGATGGAGAAGGTGGTCATCTACAACCCAAACAGGAGTCTCACTAAAACCTGACCATGTTGGTACCCTGATCTCAGACCTCTGACCTCCACAACTGTGACATATAAGTTTCTGTTGTTTCCATACCATAATATTAGCCTATGGTAATTTGTTACAGCTTCCTGAACTAACACATGCAGAAAGAACAAAGCAAAACAAATCGGTCCGAGCATGAACCTCAGTTCTGCCATCACCCAGCTCTGCTGGCTTTCTTGAAGACTCAGTTTCATCTGTGTAAAGGGGCTATACATATAGCACACATGTCATCATGCTTATTTACTGAACAGGGAAGTTTAGAGAGAAAGAATGTATACTACATATCTTAGCGTCTGGCCAGTCCTGCTTCACAAATACTCATCCACGGTCCACCTCATTTGAATTACACAGACATCCTTTAAGGCAAGCATTTCAGAATAAACAGGCAAAGGCTCTCTGGGAAATGAGGGGAGACAGGAGAAAGAGCAAAGGAAGAGCAAGGCGTCCCTAAATGATCAGTTTTCTTTGATACTTAAATGTGTTTGACATAAAAATGGCAGATTAAAAGATGCTAGAGCTCAATCCCAAAGTTCGTAAACATGTAGGTAGACTGGAGTGAAATCATGAGCAATTGTAATGGAACTGTTGCCACTGTGGTGACAAATAGCAAATATGAGCTTTATTAGTGAAAGCTTCACCAGTGAAGTGAAGCAGAGCACGAGGTATACGTTGGACTTGATTGTAATTCAAGTTCAGTGTGATACAGTATTTTGCCTTTTATGGCTGTTCATTTAAAACTAGGAAAGATTAGAACTAGCTACCAACATTTATTCTTTGGACCTAAACAATCAGTTTTTTAAAAGGAAGAACCAAAGAACCAACTCACCATCTAAGCTCATTTAATTTTTGTAACAACCTTATGAAAAAGGAGTGGTTCCGTCCATTTTAAAGGGAGGGAAAAAACCCCTAAGACTTAGATAGGAGAAGTAGGATTTTCTACATCATACAGCTAGGGTAGAGCAGAATTAGAACTTGAACTTCCAAAGGCCCTGTCAATTCCAGTGTTCTGTGCTCCTTCATTCCATGCTTATAAATTTGCTTTAAGATAATTCATGTTTATAAAGTATTTAAGAAATGAATATTTTCACAATGATTCTTGGAATAATTGTAATGTTGATGTGCATAAAGCAGTTGATAGGCACACAATAACATGAACTAAAAAGCCAGCCAGCAGGTGACATGCCTCAAATGACAATCAATCAGTCAACAATCATGGGTTGAACTTCTACATGCTGAACTTGTTTTCCATACGAGACCTTCTCCCCATGACATGTTCTAAGAGCTGTCATTCTTCAGTATGAAAAAGCCGACAGGTTCTATTTTCCAAAGAAGCTCTTCTTAAACTATTTCTCAAAAATGCCCTCACAATTATTTTTGTGAATAGCTCCTAATTTAAATTAGGTGCTTATTTTCATGAATGATTCCACTGCATAGTCACTGCTACTGGGTTTTTTGTTTGTTTGTTTGCTTGTTTTGTTTTGGGTTTTTTTTTTTTTGGACCATTACCATATTATTTTCATTCTTATCCCACCCTTCTTTATTTTTCCCTCCTGTTATGTGGTCTTCTGATGGTTTTTAACGAAAGTACCAAATACATTCAAATAGAAAAAGTCCATAAGCACAATTGTTTGGAGAGGCCTCTGATTATAGACGCTTGCCGTCTTTACCTCTGAACTTTACAGTTTTTTAATGCTTTCTATGTGTGAGGAGCTAGCAAAGATGAACCTGAGGTTTCTACCTTCTGGGGCACATAGTATAGATACTGGAGTGATAAAGGATAAAGATGTGCACCAAATATCTACAATATGATATAACAAGTGCAATAATCAAAGTGAGCTCCAAGTACTGATGGAACACTTGGTGCTCAAATGGTTCTACCACAGAGAGTTAGGAAATACATTCCTGAAAAAGTGGTGTTTGAGCAGAATCCTGAAGATAAGGTAGGACTTTTCACAATAAAGAAGGTGAGAGAGAAGAACACCCCAGGCTATACTGTGCGCTTGGGGATTGGCTTGGCTGGAGTATGTGAAATGCATAATGTGTAATTTCAGAGGAGAGAGAAAGATGCTCAGGCAAGAGCCATAGGGGATGTGTTTTTGGTGGGAGTGGCCCTTGTCTGGAGCCTAGAAAGGTACAGGATGAGGCTGGACTCCAAGGAGCATTGGAGTGAGGGGAGTGGACACGCCCAGTGGAAAGGAAATTTAGGTATTTATTTCCTCCATAATTGCTAGGACAACATAACTGATTTTATGCCAGGGGCAGGAGACCCAACATGCATGAGGCCACAATCTGTCTTTGAGAAAGAAGCCGTCTGTTAGAGCTGGCAGGGTGTGGGCTCAGGAGTCATGGGACTTGGATTTGAATTCTGGTGCCAACACTGGGTAGCTTTGGGAGTGTCACTGAACGTCCCTGGGCCTCGGCTTCCCACCCTGTATAACTGAGTTCATAGTATGCAAGTTGCAGAGCTGCTGTAAAGATCAGAGTTAGTATATTAATGTGCTTTGACTACAAAGCACAGAGCAGGTACTAAATCGATTTATTGTTGTTATTATTATTTGGGAATTCCCAATGTAGTAAAAGAGTGTGGGGAGGAATGACAAAATGTGAAATCAGAAACCTCCAGAATTTGGGTGGTAGAAAAATAAGTCTTGACTACATGGGGGGTCTGCTGACACACAGTGGTGATGTCAGCAAAGATCCTGACAGTCAACTCATGTGACCCATCACCCATTTCACAGGTGAGGTTACAAGGCACAGAAAGGGGAATGACTTGTTCATGTCCATCAGTGTTCTATTCCTTCCATCGACTGACAAAGAGAATGTTGCTATCTCATAAACAAACAAACAAACAAACAAACAAAAACAGATCTATGTGATGGGAAGTCAAATGCCAGGTCACTATAGAAGGAAAGCAAAAGAAAGAGCAATTTGGGGACACATCCACAATAGTTTTTGGACCAAAAGTACTGATTTACCACCAGGCAGACAACCTAAAAGGAGAGAAATACTAGCCCTTGACCTGTTCCATGAGTCCAGGGGAGGGGACAGGAGGAGCACATGGGATGCTTGCGCAGCTTGATTGTGACTCTCCGTTCAGTCCTGGCTCTCTGCCCTTTTCCTGCAGCTGCCCCCATGCTGATTTGGCCCCCTCTAGGAAGGCAAACTGAGCTCGCACGCTGCATCCGACCGGATGCTTCGATACCATAGAAGAAATGGATCCCTGTCCCAGAAATCATACACAGAACACCACGGGCAGAGTAACAAGTATAAAAAGGTGGTTTGTTCTTATTGTTCTTTTTTTTAAAAGGCTGGCTCTTGTAATCCATGCAGTCTCTGACTCATCTTGAGGGAAGAGGAAGCTCCTGAGAAGGCCACAAATATCCATTTCGCTCTGCCATGTGAGACCCTGCTCCTCAAATACAGAGCAGGCCTTGCTACCTCTTTATTTACATCCCCTGGTTTTGTTCTGTGCCTGCAGAGGCCCCAGAAGGCACCACCCTGGGTGTACAAACGGCTAGACGTCCGACATCAAAATGATTTTATCTGCGTCAAGCCTGACATCTGCACCATGGAGCCTGTGTAATCTTGAGATGTGATCCCCCCTGCCCCTCCCCACCATGTGCCGTTTGTCAAGGGGCTGGAGGCAGAATGTTTGCTTCATGAAACTGGGGACAATGTAAAGTTAGAAAGTTCCTGATAGCCTGGCCCCTTTGCTGCCACATGGCCATAGATCATGTAGCGTGGACTCATGTTCTATTTTAATTTATAAATAATTATAAATAATTTGTTATGCTCTGCACAAGAATGCCTGCCTGCTCTAAGCCTTTCCCATGTCCTTGCTCCTTTTTCTCTTTCCTTTTGTCTGTTGGTCTTTCTCCTTATTTTTCTATCTTTCTGTAGTTCTCTGCTTGCTGTTACTCCTGTCTCCCCTCAACCTCTCCTGCTTCTGTTTTTTTTTTTTCTATTGGCTTCATTTTCTCACATTTTTTGGTTTTATTGCAAATATTTGTTATTTCGTACCCAGAATCTATCTCAGACCTTGACACAGAGTAAAGAACTCATTGAATATCTATTGAACAAAAGAATACATTTTCCCCTTTATGGAAAAGACAAATTGCTACTCTGGGTCTATGCTAAACATGTAGCACTTACTAGAAGACACAGTTACACAATATCTACTCCTGGTGCTATTGCTTCTATCATCGCTAGTCATGTCATACACCTCATATAATTATATTGTAGTTAATGCTTATCCTCATCCAGGGACTTTTCTACAAACTTCTAATGTATACATTCATAAAATTCTCATAATCTTCTTAGAGCGACGATACCAACATGACTGCCCTCTTACTAATAATGAAATTAAATAACTTGTTTTAGTGAGAAGTTAGTTTTCGATAAGTCGTTCTCAAGTAGGGAGAATTCAATTCCCTCTCCAGGGGCATTTGAAAATGTCAGGAGTGGGTTTTCATGATAAGAGTAAGGGATCCTACTAATGTCTCCTGGTTAGAGCTCAGGAGTCTTGCCAAGTGCCCCATAATGCACAGGATAGCCATTCACAGTTAAAGAATTGGTCTCAAAGGCCAATAGTGCAAAGGCTGAGGAACTTTGGGGCTAAATAAAATATACATGGTCCTATATATATTTTTTAAAATAGCATATATCTGTAATGTTTAAAACTAACCTGTTATTCTCAGACAACTATCATATGATCTCCTTGATATGAGGAAGTGGAGATGCAACATGGGGAGTTTGGGGGGTAGGAAAAGAATAAGTGAAAAAAGATGGGATCGGGAGGGAGCCAAACCGTAAGTGACTCTTAATCTCACAAAACAAACTGAGGGTTGCTGGGGGAGTCAGGGGTGTCGGGAGAGGGTGGTGGGGTTATGGACATTGGGGAGGGTATGTGCTATGGTGAGTGCTGTGAAGTGTGTAAACCTGGTGATTCACAGACCTGTACCCCTGGGGATAAAGATACATTATATGTTTATAAAAAAATTTAAAAAATTTAAAAAACAAAAAACCCCCCCAAAACCTAACCTGTTATTCTCTGTTTTTAGTGGATGAGTTTGTTTTAATTGCAGTTGTTGATACATGTGGGCTTATGTCTACCAACTTAACTTATTGCAGTTTCATATTTAATCCTATTTTATCCATTTTTATCCTATTTAAATCCAGATTTAATCCCACATTACCACTCTATTTAATCCTCTATTACCTTCAAAAACATGATATCTATATCAGGGGTCATCTATTCTCCTTCACATCTTTGTGCCTAATGGAAGGAATTGAATGTTGAAACAGCATTAATTGGAAATTAAATGTTTGGGGTGCAGGAAACCCTTTACTCTTGGCCCTATCTATAAAATGAGGTGAGAGAGCCCTGGAAGGCACAGTTGGTTAAGTGTCCAACTTTGATTTGGCTCAACTCATGATCTCAGGGTTGTGCGACAGAGCTCTGTACTGGGTGTGGAGCCTGGTTAAGATTCTCTCTCTGGGGAGCCTGGGTGATTCACTCAGTTAAGTGTCTGCTTTTGGCTCAAGTCATGATCTCAGGGTCCTGGATTGAGCCTTGCACCAGGCTCACAACTCAGCAGGGAGACTGTCTCTCTCTCTCTCCCTCTGCCTTTCACCGTGCTTGTATGTGTGTGCGCTCTCTCTCTCTCTCTCTCTCTCTCTCAATCTCTTGCTGGCATACTCTCTCCCTCAAAAAAATAAATAAAATCTTTAAAAAAATTCTTTCTTTGCTCTCCCCCCCCAAAATAATCAAATAAAAGGAGGTGACTAGATTAGACAATTTAAATACTCTACTTATAAATTAGGTAATTTTTTTTGTAGTAGGAACATTACTGCTGCTTACTGAATCTTGACAAACCTCCTCCCTCACCCACACAAACCTCTACTGGTTCTCGCAGATGAAGAGGTACATAGGGCTCCTTCTGGCCAATGGACTCCAAGAACTGCTACCAGACTGAAGCATTTAAGAGCTAGTGCATGACCCTCCATCTTTCCCTGCTGTGAATGATAAATAAGGTTGTCTTTGAGATGGTAGAGCCCTCATCAGTCTGGGTCTCTAGGACTCTACCGATCAGAGATTCTGCGTGACGTCTCGTGCAAACAAAAAGAAACTTTCAATGTGTTAAACTGCTGAGATTTTGGAGTTTATTACAGCAACACAGTCTCTTTTGTACCTTCTCAGTGTGGTGGTTAGCTGAGAAGACGTTTTACCCAGGGTTTGTAAGAGAATAAAATGGTAGATACAGAGAGGATGGTAGAATTACTTACCACATTCTTTACGTTCCTACATCATCCAGTTCCTATCACCAGGGAATCACATGGCTCGCTGAATAGTAGTACATATTGTTACATAGCGCTCATCTCCACTAGACTGGAAGACCCATATTTGGGATTTTATGTCAGGATGATGCCTTATTTAACCTAATAGTCACAGGCCTAATAGGTGCTAGGTATGAAGTAGGTTGTTGGATGTTGAGCAAAATAGTAAATGTGTGAGTCTATGAAAACAACCAACATGGGACCTGACACAGAAGTAGATGCTCAGCAAATGCTTGGTTAAATGAATAAATAAATGAATAACCGAATACACAGGATCAAAGGAGGCCACCGGGAGATGGGGTGGAAGACACAAGAACTGTAAACAAGACTCGAAGACTGAGATTGAGAGGGTCCCTGAGAAAATCTCTGTGTATTTAATGACGTATGTGACGCAGTTGATGGTGTTACACAGAAAGAAATGTGTCAGGAAAATACCTACAGCTCACGGCAGTGCTGTCGTTGGCAGTGTTGGGGAGCAACAAAAGTCCTCGCAGGACTCGCAGGGTGGGGTTGCTCAGCTGGCTGACGGTACCTGGAGAATGGCAGCATGTATTAGGAAAGAAGCAGTTACAGAAATCTTCATTTATGTCTGGAGCTTAAGGAAAGCTGCTGAACTCCAATGGCAGAGGGCTGGCAGAGGGAAGGAGGGTAAGGATTCTGGAAATGAACTCACGTGATCACATGTTCCAAGTCTAGCTTTGAGTCTAGGAGATGGCTGTGCTCCAGGACCTAGGGTCCTAGCCTAATCTGGCTGGTGCTTTTGGGCCCCACTCAGAGGCTGCCTCTGCTTCATAGCAAGGAGCACTGTCCATGGCTGCAGATCACCCATTACCCCAGCTTCCCAAGTGAGTCAAGGATGTCATCTGGTTTCTATTCATCTGCTTTGAGATTGTGACTGGAAATGACTCCTTTGAAAACTTGAATTAATTTTATGTTGCATTTGCTATATTACGGGTTGTGGGATGGGGGTAGGATAGTTGGTATGCTCAAGCATTGCACTCTGATGGGGCATTTTGTTTGACTCCTGAGCTGTAATGGATGTGGGGTGGGGAAACATACTTTGGTTACAGTAATAACAGGACCTCACACTTATTGGACAGTTCCTAGGTGTTTGGGAGCTCTACTAGGGATTTTTTAAAAAGGCAAGACTCCTGAATTTATTTATTTTTTAAAAGATTTTATTTATTTATTGGAGGGAGGGAGGGAGAGAGAGAGAGAAAGAGAGAGAGAAAGAAAGGGAGTGTTAACACATGGGGGAGGGGGCAGAGGAAAGGGAGAGGGAGAATCTCAAGCATAGTCCTTGGTGAGTGTGGAACTGACATGGAGCCTGATCCTATGACCCTTAGATCATGACCTAAGATGAAACCAAGGGTTGGGCATTTAACCAACCAAGCCACCCAGGCTCCCTGGAACTCCTGAATTTAAATCCAGCAGTGGGACTTGATGAAAATCATTTAACTTTTTCAGACCTCAGCCTCCACATTTCAGAAGTGGGATTATAATTCTACTACCTTGGAGCTGCTGTGAATATGAGTTAATGCATCAAAAGGGCTTAGGACAATCTGACAGGGTCAGTCCTCAGTCAAAGTTATTGATTTTTGAGGCCGTGACTTAATCCTCCCACAGTTCAGTGGGCACTATTATTATCCTCACTTCCCCGTATAGAAACTGAGGTCAGGGAGCTAGGGCAAGATGCAGCAAGGATAGGAAATCTGCCTGACTCTGGAGTCTGGAATCTGAGCCACTACTGAGTCCAATGGTATCCCCTTCATGGAGCCTCAGTGGAAACAACCAAAATATCCAAGATGGGTAAAGAAAATGTGGTGCATACAGGCAGTGTACATTTCAGCCTTAAAGGAGAAGATAGTTCTGCGATAGGACACAACATGGGTGGACATTCTACCAAGTGAAAAAAGTCAGCCACAGAAAGACAGATACCGTGTGATTGCTCTTATAAGAAGTACTCCAAATAGTCAAATTCATAGAATTAAAGAGTGGAATGGTAGCTTCCAGGGCTGGGGGAGCAAGAAAATGGGTAGTTACTAATCAGTGGGAATAAGATTCACCAAGATGAACAAGCCCTAGATATCAGCTGTACAGCATTGTACCAACAGCCAACAATAAATAATTGAATACTTACAAATTATTAAGCCGGTAGATCTTGGGTTGTGTTCTTACCATGGCAAGATAAATTAACAACAACAACAACAACAACAAATCATGGAAACTCAGAATGCGACCTTATTTGGAAATAGGTTCTTCACAGATGTTATTAAGTTAAGATGAGGCCATACTAGGTTCAAGGGGCTCTAGATCCAATATGACTGGTGTGTCCTTATAAAAACAAGAACAGAGAGACAGAGCTGTATGTGGGGAGAAGGTCACATAAAGATTGAGGCTGGTATGGGAGTGGTGTATCCATAAACCAAAGGATGCCAAGGATTGTTGCAACCCCCAGAACCAGGAGGGATTCTTCCCTAGGACCTTCAGAGGGAGTGCAGCCCTATGAAGAGCACAGGTTTTTGTGCTTGACCTCCAGAACTGTGAGAGTTTAAGTGCCCGTCATCATGAGCTACCCTGTTTGTGGTTACCCTTGCCCTGTAAAACTAGGGCAGCCACAATGCACCCTGCCTGCCGGCTGCTGTGGGATAGCCCTGCCCCCTGGATGGAGCTTCTGTTTGAGGGGAGGAGGGTGTAGGATTCTCCGTGGAGCCATTCCTGCACCTGACTGGCAAGGTTATTTTTAACTTTCACTTGTGAAGTTTTTAATGAGGGATTTTCTCACTTTTCAATAGGAGTTAGACTTTACACCCCAACATGCAGGCTTTTAAAATAGCAGAATTGTAGAAAGGGTTTGTGAAAGTGCCTAGTAGGTGAAGCTTTGTCTTCGATGGCTATGGAGTCATTGCAAAATCCATTATCATCATCTTGTTATCAGCATCATCAAAATAAGTCCAAACATTATTGTGTCAAGCAGTCTGCTGAGCACACTAAGGGCATGGTCACATTTAATCCTCATGATGCATGCAGAGGTAGCTACTATTATCCCCACTTTACAGACAAGGACACTGCAGCTTAGAGTGTAAGCAGGGGATCATGTTCAGAGGAGAGGCAGCTGGCCCACGGCGCTCACCTCATACCCTTCAATGTCCGCCCTGATGGATGGGAGCTTCAAGGGAAGTTTCTGTAAAAGAGAAATGGTTGCAAACAGTCAAACCTCATTGGCATCTAGCAGTCTCTATTCCATCAGATGAGGATGGAAAATCATTCCATCCACCTTGAGTCCTGCACACTTTGAATGGCTGGAACGAAGCAAAATCAAACTGCTGCTTTCAGCTTGAGAAGCTACAAAAGAAAAGTAAAGAAAAAAACACAAACAAGAATCAGAGGTTACTTTGGAACCAAAGGCTACTAGTACTCTTTGTAAATCCTACTAGGGAAATAATTTGTTGAAGTGAGGTCAGAGGGCATTTGAGTGGCTCAATGGAGGCAAAAGGTTTCATAGATGGAGAATTAACAAATCACAAAACTTTATATCTAGGGGGAAAATGACAATGTAGCAAGTATCTTCTAATTGCTTGACTTAATGTGTATCTTCACACCAATTCTTCTGCAACCTGCAAGGGAACCATCAAATATCCCTATTTTATAGATGATAAAAGTGGAGCTTGGAGATACTGTGTGACCTGCCTGAGATGACAAAATGCTCATCTCTCTTGCTCTGAATGATATTTATAATTAATGTTCCAGTGTACTCCAGAAACTATTTGAAGGATTTAACATAGATTGTCTCATTTCATCTTCACAGCAACCATAAGACGTAGGTTCCATCATGCCCATTTTAGAATGGAGACACTCGGGTTGCTTAAATCATCATCCTGGATCACCAGGTAGCAGAAGCAGGGTTTGAATGCAGGTGGTGATTTTTGCATTCTGTGATCTCTTCTCTCAAGCCTGCAGCATGCAGTGGAAGCAGTGGCAGTAACCACTATTAGCAGTAATAGTAATAATAATGTGTAACTAGGTTAAGAAATGTAGATGGTCCGTGAAGGACTTGAAAGGGTTGGAGGGGAGAGGGTTTAGGGGAGAGGCTAGAGGCAGGAGACTTAGAATTCTCTGGTTGGGGGAGTGTGGGATAAAGAGCAGAGGTGCAAGAGAGAGTGTCTGGGAGAAGGCAGGGTGTGTATGCTCGGTCATAGCTCAGCAACGGTGGGTAGAAATTGAATAGGGGCAGACATAGCACTGGAGGAAGCTGGAGCCCAAGTTTTGAACTCACCCAGGACTTAGGAGAACGTCTCTGAGAGAGGCCCAGAGTTAGAGAGGCCTTGGCATTGAGCTGGGGACCTAAAGGCAGTGTCATCAGGTTCTCAAGTTGCATGGGAAGCTCATCAGCTCACTTGCTGAGTTGCCAATTTAATTCTGATCTAAGTCAACCAATACATCTAATACTTTAAATATAGGGTCCATTAAGTTTATTTTCTCTTTGATAATATTATTTCCTTGACCATGTTCTGCTTTCTTTTAACAAGGACTTGGAGATAGGGAAACAGTGAAGAAAATTAACATGCTTTCAATGACTGCTGTATGTCACTCCTCTATGTCCATTATGCAATTCACTCCCAGAATAACCAACACTACAGAATAAAGATCATTCTCCCAATCTGGCAGATGAAGGATAAACCTGGAAGAGGTTAGTGACTTTCCTATGATCATTCAGCAAAATGACTCACCCCAGAAATAAAATAATTTGCCTAAGAAGTTAAATGACTTGGAGTAGAGGTTGACCAGGAAGTTAGATGGCTTTCCCAAGATCATTCAGATTTTGCTGGCTCCAAAGTCGGGTTTGAAAGTCCTGTGCTGCTTTCATTGTCCCAGAGCCTTTCCATGTCCTTTGAGCATCCAACATAGAGCTACGTTCTCACCAGGCACTCAATAAAAGTTTCTCTTGATTGCATAGCTGAGAGATGACTAAGTTCAGCACCAGGATGGGACTCTAACATTATTTTTTCCAGCTGTGTATCCAGGAGAAGCCCTAGGTATTCTGGAAAGGAAAGCAAAACAAACACCAGCTTAATACAGGTAATAATTTTACATCTTACAAGGCTAATTCTATGTGATATCCTCCTAGGCTCTCAAAGTCCCACTTAACAGGTGTGTTCATTTTCTTCTCAGATGCCTTCCTGCCTGGTGTTTCTGTGGGTAATGGAGGGACCTCTAATGACAAGGTCAGTCCTTGTTTAGGTTGGAAACACTGCTGTACTGTCCCTCTTGCCTCTCTTGTGATCCAGTAGGGGGGTCAGGGCTTCCACTTGTTTTCAGGAAAATGGAGTTGTTGAATCTTTTATGAATTCTTAATGAATATACTTAAATGAGTCTTTAAAGTTCCAACCAGAGGAAAGGATAAATCCTGAGTTTGGAGACAGACCCTTCTTGGGATTTCTGGGTTTGTCTGTCCCAGCTGTATCCTTGAATATATTCCTTTTTAAAAAGATTTTATTTATTTATTTAACAAAGAGAGTGAGAGAGCACAAGCAGGGGGGATGGGCAGAAGGAGAGGGAGAAGCAGACTCCCCACTGAGCAGGGATCCCAATGCCAGGCTCCATCCCAGGACCCTGGAATCATGACCTGAGCCGAAGGCAGACCATCAACTGACTGAGCTACGTAGGCGTCCCTTCTTGAATATATTCTTCACCTCCAAAACCTCTGTTTCCTTAAGTGTTCTTTTCTGCTTTAAAGGTGATAATAACCACTGTCCAGACTCCCAGGCAAAGGTGTTCTCTGGGGTGGGGTGTGTGTGCAATGGGGGAGACTGGCAATCATGAGTGGCTTCTTCAGTGGTCTCTCCACTCACGTTCATGCTGCTTCACCGACCTCTCTTCATGCAACAGCCAGGGACACATGACAACGTGGTTCAGATCCCACCCCTCTCCTACATAAACCTTCTGAATGAAGGTCAGGTAACAACAGAAGCAAGCACTCCACCCTCTCCAAGACAGACAAGAGCTAGTGCCTGGGAGAGTCCGTTAATGAACCTCGCTCAACCCTGGGTTATATCATTCAGCCCTTCCCTGACTTTGCTCCTCAATACAAAGAGCTTGAAAAGAGTCTTTTATTGGGGTTAGTGTGAGGTTGTAAAAGAACATGATCTTTGGTGCAACACCCAGTGGTTTCAAACTCATTTCTGGCCCTTGTTGATTGTGTAGATTTGGGGAAATTTACAGTGTCTCCAAACCTCATTTCTTCATCTGTAAAATGAGACAGCAACACTTTTTTTTTTCACGGAACTTTTGCTCATACAATGCTCTGCTCTGTGCCCAGTGAGGCAGTGATGAATCTGCATCACGACTGCTGCTCCCCGGGATGTAAGTTTACAGGGCAGGACACACATTGGCCATGTTTATGGCAGTGTTCCCAAGTGCACAGGGTCTGCAACAGGGTAGAGACTAACAACAGGGACTGGGCCTTATTGACCACTGTATCTCTCGTTCCTGACACAATAAATGTTATTTCTCTTCCTCTCCCTTTCCTGTTGTTGGAGTCTCTTACAGTAGCTTCCCTAGAGACAGCAAATCAGGACAAGCTCAGGGTTGAGAGATGGGGTGTAGTCCAGATTCGTGGGCTGGTTTCAGATGACATGGGGGTGAATATTCATTTTCTATTGTTATGGATCAAATTACTTCCAACTTAGTGTCATAACATGCCTTTATTAGCTCACGGTTTCTATACGGTAGGGTCTGGGCACAGCTTAACTGTGTTCTCTACTTTAGGGTCTCACGAGGTGTTAGCCAGGACTACATTCTCCTCTGAGGTTCCACTGTTGGGAGGGTCTGCTGCCAAGCTCAGGGGGTTGTGGGCAGCAATTGTCTTCTTATGGGCTGTTTGACTGAGGACCTCAGCTCCTTGTTAGTGGATGGCCAGAGGCTCTCCTTGATTCCCAGAGGCCACCTTCAGTGCTTCTTTGAACATGTCCTGTTTGCTCCTAGAGATCCTGTTTGCTCCTAGAGATGCACAGTGCACTGGAAGCTAACTCCTACAAGCTCATCAACTGGGCTCTCTGCCTTCTGATGTCTGCTTGGGTTTGACTAGTGGGAGCGTCAGCAAGCTCTTCAGAGAAGGAGACTGGGGGCAATATATTCCTCTGGGTCCCTCCTGCCACGCCTTGGGTTGGCTGGTTTTTCTAAGCAAAGATCACAGCATTTTTCTTTCCAGCTGCTTTCAACTTCTGTTACTGTCTCTGGGAACTGGGAACTGCTTCCTCCTCCGGCCACTCAGAGGGTGGTTGCTAGCTCAGAGGGGAAAGGCTTCACCATCCCTGTCTGTTTTCTTAATCTGCTCATACTTTTGAAAATATTCCCTCCATACACTCTCTTTTCACCCCATTTGATCCAGCCCATCTGTTTGTTTAGGACTCAGATACCACCCCCTTGGAAAATACTCCAATCTTGGCGTGCTACTCTGTAACATTCGCACTTTCAATATGCACACAAAGAGGTTTTCCTGCACATTTATTTTATTTTTTTTAATGTTTCCCAAATTGCTCACCATTTTGAAAATCATGTCCCTCTGGCAGGACTGATATTTAGCCGGTATTCACTGGCTCGGCCTCCCTGGGTTTAATGCCGGCCCCATCCTGACTGTCGTCTCTGTACCAGCTGTAACTACTGAACAGTGGCTCCTCACAAAGCCTCGGCCACAGTGGTAGCTGAGTCCCCCAGACAAGTAGCCTGCATTTGTAGCTGTTATGTGCACTGGGATTCTGTGCATGTGTATCAATGAAAATGCGTATGTGTTAGTTTCTTATTGCTGCAGTAGGTCATGGCCACAGACATGGTGGTGAAGACCACCTAGATTTATTATCATATAGTTCTGGAAGTCAGAAGTCAGAAAAGGAGACATGTGGGACTCAAGTCAAGGTGTGGGCAGGGTCGCTTTCCTTCTGGAGGCACTAGGAGAGGATCCACTGCCTTGCCTTTCCCAGCTTCTAGACGTTGCTTGAATTCCTTGGCTCATGATCTTTTTCCATCCTCAAAGTCAGCAATGGCTGGCTGAGTCTTTCTGTTGATGCATCCCTCTAATACACACTCACTCTCCTCTCTCACTTATAAGGATCCCTGTGATGCCATTGGGTCCACCCGTATAATCTAGGATAATCGCCCATCTCAAATTCAGCTGACAAGCCTCCTTAATTACATCTGTAACCTTAATCCCTCTTGCCATATTGCATAAAATATTCACAGGTTCCGGGTTAGAACGTGGACCTTACCCACCAAAACACTGATATTCACAGAGTCCTTATGTGACAACATCAAACAGAGAAAACGTGAACGTAACAATCAGTTAAAAGTTGTCTTGCTTCTTTGAAATCCTTACTTTTTCATTACAAAGTAGGGGTAAGCAGCTAGCAACTTCTCTTAGCATACTTGTCCTTTTTACTACACTTAAGATAATTATGTTGATCTTATATTGATTTTTGAAATTATATGTATGAATATTCTATATATAATATCACATATCATATCATATCATATCAATCATATCATATCACATCAATAAAATTTATTTCCAAGTAGTAAAGGAGTCATTAGATTTGTTTGTAACAAGATAGGAGTGAAGAACTCCTAGGCGTGAGAGCCACTCTCTTAGATATGTTTCGTGTCCCCCATGTTCCCATGACTGCGACTGGCATGCAGCAGAGCTCAGTATGTGTTGGAGGAGTGGATGAACAGGTGATTCAATTACTTGCCTAAAGCATTAGTATAGGGAGCTTGGTGGGCACTGCTGTGTGTTGTTTGAAAGATACCTTGCTAAGAAGAGGTCACAACTCTACTCCATTGGCTTCTAGGGTTCAAGACAATTTATACAACATTCTGGTCCCCAAGAATAAGGCAGATTCTACATCAAGAGGATTCCTTTTGCAGGTGGCTTTCTTGGGGAAATGAAAGAGTTTCTCATTTGCTCAGTGTAAATTTCCTAAGAAAAGGATTGCAGCTTGAGATTAATGAGCTCAGGAATGGAGTGCTGGGGGGGAAAAAAAAAGAAATATAAGAAAAAGAATCAAGCAGAGCTCCCTGTGTTCTTTGGGAATATATTGTTCCCAGAGACCATTGATTTGCCTAATTTTTGCAATTCTTGCCTGTCTGTTTCTTCCGTTGCTTCCTCTATTTTGCTCTGAAAGGAATTTCTTTTCCTACATATCAGTCAGCTTCCCCCAATCAGCCCATATTACTTTCTTTTTAATAACGATTTTATTTTATTTATCTATTTTATTGGGTTATGTTAATTACCATACAGTACATCATTTGTTTTTGATGTAGTGTTCCAAGATTCATTGTTTACATATGACACTCATGCCATGCGTCACATGCAATACATGTCCTCCTTAACACCCACCACCAGGCTCACCCCTCCCTCCACCCCCTCCCCTTTAAAGCCCTCAGTTTGTTTCTCAGAGTCCACAGCCTTTCATGGTTCATCTCCCCCTCCAATTTCCCCCCTTTCATTTTTCCTTCCTTCTCCTAATGTCCTCTATGCTATTCCTTACGTTTCACAAGTAAGTGAAAGCTCTTTTGCTGTGAACAGGTTTTCTGTTCTGTCCCTGAGCTTCTGTGTCTCCCAAAGATTTGCACTAGCTGCAGAAAAACGTTTGTAGCTAAATCTTTCACCTGGAAATAATCTTAGGGCTCCAACCTCTTCATTTTGTTAAAGAAGAAATAGAGAGTCACAGAGGTCTGACGACTTCTGTCGGGTTAGTGGCAGAGCTTGACCGGGAAGCTTCACTGGGGGATCTCATTTAATATATAAAATTCTGTGCTTCAGCTGGAATGAAATAAAACATATTTTATACTAAATTATAAAGATGTGGCTCCTTTAATAGAAGTTCAGAGCACATACATACACACATATACATAATGCAAATATTAATTATATAATTTCATTTGAAGTCATATATGCCATTGAAAGGCACTATCAGAATATGGAGGGAATTTGCATAAAATATACATTTTTAAGTATGAAAAGGAAACAGTGAAAATGAGAAAAAAGGAAGGAAGAAAAGGAGAACTGGATGTGCTGAGTAATTTACATACTGACAGCAAGTTTCTTTGAATGGAATATACAAATGTATGTAAATTGGTCTGACTATTTAAGAAAAAGATATGCAAATACATGTCCATGGAAATCTGCTACCCATCATGTTGAAGTAGAATAACAAAATTCTTCGTTTTAACTCAGATTATTTTTCTTCTTTCCAGAATGTTCCCTTAGGAAACTCTAGAACCAAATTCCTGCCCATCTAGCATCTCAGTCATCCGTGTGTCCATGTTACATGGGCTCCAAGCCAAGTGTTAGGCAGGACTCTGGAATCACAAAGGTGAATAAAACAGAGAAGGCACTAGTCTTTTTTTTTTATACTTTTTAAAAATTTTTTTATAAACATATAAAGTATTTTTATCCCCAGGGGTACATGTCTGTGAATCGCCAGGTTTACACACTTCACAGCACTAACAATAGCACATACCCTCCCCAATGTCCATTAACCC